>VZRS01002147.1:688055-742534 GCA_013398055.1 Ifrita kowaldi
TTTTTTTTTTTTTTTAATTTCTGACCAAACTAGTGAGAGGGGTGTGCAGATTTCAGTCATTCTTAGAATGACTCCTAGAGTAGCTATTTGTTCATGTCTAAACAAAGGCATTCAAATATTGTCCTGGATTTCCCAGTCTACTTTCTCTAATGCCAATATTTGTCATAGGCTTTAAAAATACAAGCCTGTCATACAGTGCCCTATGAATAACCCTCAGACATGAATAAGTAGTTCAAAAGAGAAGACTGTTCAGTCTGCTGACAATTAAATTTCAGACCATTCACTGAAATTGCAAACTGCCATATCATTGTAGGGGAGAAGTAAACAAAACCTCTCTGAAATAAGGAATTCTAGGCCAATGAGTCAACAAATAGCCACATTACAACAGGTACCATGTTGTGGAAATTTTGCCATCATGGTGTGAAAGCATCAATAATACAATACTCTTTCAAGTTACTTAGTTATAAAGCTTAAAGTTTTAAAGCCTTCAGAACTTGAATGAAAAGTTCTGTACTCACAGTTAACCCATTCATCTCATATTTAACACATTGTGAAATTTAATTACTTTTATTCTAGGAATACACTTGTCCCAATATACACCTGTTTTTAAAAAAGATAAATCTTAGTCAATCTGAACAGTTTTCCATTCTTTGCTTCAGCACTCACTGCCTGCAGGCTTTCGAATAAACAGGCTTTTGTGACTCTCTTAAATTATTAATATGTTTTCTTGATCAGAATGTTGAAGTTTCAAGTGGTGGGACATACCTTTAATGCAAAGGCTAACCATGGTTTTTTTCTGAATACATGCTCTATATGCAAACTGTAAAAACACCTGAGTCAGCTTCTTCAATCATGGAAGAGCAAAGGAGAATTTGTATTAGGCTGTCTTCTAAATGCTTCAAAATGAAAAAAATATATCATCAACAAGCAGCGAATAACACTTTCCAACTGACTTTACTTACAGAAGTCTTCAACTGGTGAAGAATAAGTACACATACACCTAATTTGTTAGTAAGCTTGTTGTTAGTCAACTTTCTCTGAATTTTCTGCAGGTTTATGCCTGAATTTTCTATCAAAATGGTGAATTGAATCAGGGCATTTATTTTGTAAAACTAAGTCTTCCATGGATGGAGATCAAAGAAAGGAAGGTTGCAGCTGGCGGGCAGAGAAGATGCACAGACAAATGCATTAAAGCTGCTTGCTCTGAGATGAATGAGAATGCACGGTAAGTGCTCTTTGATATAGTTGTGGCTATGATAGTCAATGACTTTTAACTTCATATCCAGTGCTGCACCACTCCTTAAACTGACGTTTCTACCACGGACAGTCTCACCTCTCAGATCACATGCTTCTCTTGGGACAGCTGTAGAGCTCATTATATGGAAACCTATAAGATTACTAAGGAGAAACAATGATTATAATTTCATGTCTAATTCCCTGCCCACAGAAACAGTGATCGAACTCTAGTGGCTAGTAAAGATACAGGATGGATGTGCATAAGATGTTTCAGATTTAAGTGGTAAAAACGATTGAGTTTTTGGGATTTGAGATTACTTGAGACTTAATATTTAGGGGACAAATTATACTTGGCAGACGGTATTACAACTATAGTGCTCATAGATACTGAATTTTTGGGAAAGAAAACATGCCGCGAAAAACTATATTTTTAAAGACTTTTTTGTTTATCAAATAACAGAAATAGGAAAGACTTCCTGATTTGGAATTGCTCTATGGATCACAGCTGGGATGTTCAGCTGAGCTTGAACAAACTCTTGTTCAGCTACAAGAGTTTGAATATTAGAAATAAAATCTTGCATTTCCAGAGAGCTGTTTTGTCAATCACATTGGAAAAGTAATTGAAGAACATGAGGAGGAAAATTGTGCTAATAAAAGAACTTTGAAAAAAATTCATGCTACAAACATATTACAAAAATATGCTTTGTTAGGCCATTTGTGTGAACAGCAAGTGATTAATTGCTTCAAAGGAACTGCAATGAAACTACTTAAAGTATTGAATCCTTCTCCTGTAAAGACATTTCGTCTTGCTTTCTGAGCAGTTTCTGGGCAGTGCTCATCTGAGATCAGCATTTCAATGCTCTTTGATGCATTATCTTCTATTTCTCCCAGTACAATCTAATTCAGCAACATTTACTGATTTTTATCTAGTTGTCTTTTCAATTATATATTAATCACTGTTTTTACATGAACATTTGCCTGGACATAAATCTATTAAATACAGTTAGTGAATATGAGATACGTTTCTACCTGCATGAGGTCTAGGCCTCTCCATTCTTCAGGAGTACTGTTTGTGGCCTTCGTACTCCCAAGTAAGAATATTCAGGTTTTATGGACCAAAGAAATCAGCAGGTTTTTTTAAATCGCCACATATCACAAAATTTCTGTAGTAGCAAAATCTCCCTAGAAAATTATGTTCCAGATTAATTAATGAGAATATGTTAATAATTGTAGTTGGATTTTGTTTGTTTTTTAAATAAGATATGAGGACAGGGTATGCAATTTCATATTTTTTTAATGACTTGAGATCTCAACTTGAATCTACATGTGGAATTCATCAAACTGGCTTTAGTAGCACTTGCACATTTCCCCTTTCAGTAACTGTTTCATATTAAGCCTGAAGGAAGCTGAGGATGATTTTCCCTGTAATTTATGATATTTGTGTCGATTTGCAACAGTTGTAAAAATACTGTGTAAACAGAAACATCATAGAACACTCATAAAAAAAATCTTCTAAAGCCAGAAAAAGAACAGACTTTCCATGGCAGTTAATGATACAAACATGAATTACCCCCCAGATATGATGCCATTCAGCTTTGTTGCCTTTTTATTACTGTTTTATCATGTATTTATGGCATCAAAATAAAAAGAAATTAAAAGCTATATAAAAGGAAATTTGATGTCATGGTATTTCCTGAATATGGGGAAGAGAGATTTAAAATTAAGGGAGCTGATCTGTGATGGTGGCTATGCAAACTCATTTAGAAGGGATGATTTCATCAGCCTTGTTGTTTCTCAAAACTGAGGAGTGTTTTTGTTACAAGCAGACAGTGACCTTCTCAAAAAGGCAAATACCATTTCAAAGGAAATCTCTGAAAAAATTTATCAATTATTCTTTTCTCACAGGTCTAAAGGTGTAAGCATTTTGCTGTTTATTTTTTCTTCACTGTCGAAGAAGCTTCACCAGGTCCTAGGTTTTCATAATTTCTTCTCTTTCTTCACAGCCATAGTCAAAAATTTCCATTTATAACACTGAAAAAGGTTGTCAGGAAGTAATAGTCTGAGAATTAAGCTTTATCCATTTGTACTCTTTTTTAAGAATGACCTCTTTGTATTCTACCATAAGGACAAGAGCAGATTTTAATTCAACAAGCACTAATAAAATGTAACCAAATTATCTGACTAGAAAGAGAAAAAGAGAGACAGAGGAAGACAGGAGCAAGAAAGAAGAAAAAATGAAAAAAAGAAGCTACCTAACTTGTACTCTAGATGATAGAAAAAAGCATGATGGAATAGGCGGAAGAGAGTGAGAAATAAAGATAAACACATTCCTTGATTTAAGCACTGAAAAGTAAGAGGATTTGGAAACTTTGAGAAGTGTACAATGAGTTACCTACTGCGCTTGTTACAAACATATTACTGGATTTCTTGAATTACTCTTAATACTTGGTGTCTTATTTGCATCCAAGTGAATATCAAGGTTATTTCAATTTGTTTACCTAGTCATTCCTGGAATCTTTATTGAAAAAGCTCTTTCTCTTCCTATGTGAAACTGCACAGCCCCTGGATTGATCTGATGAGGGTTTCTCAGCAAAGGGGTCTGAACATGGTTTTGAAGCAGCTCCAGTGTAAAGATGTTAAAAGCAGAAATGTTTTCTTAACCAGTTTGCAAATGGGTTTTATTCCTTTATGCATCTTTGGCAGAAGTACATAGCTATGCTGACAGATTTCAGGTTTGTATATTCAGACAGATTTCTATTTTTCTAAGTAATATTGGTCACTTCTAACCTATTCAGCTCCTGTGCTCATGTACAGGTTGGGCTTCCTCACATGAATATATTTGGCTTTTTTCTGCGTTTGAGTTGTTCTCATTGTAATGTTGGTTGTCTCCTGCCATCTCATTTCTCTTATTCTATTAGAATGAATGTCATATTTTTATTGAATGACCTTTTCCTAATCTATTCCTACATCTCTGGTGAAATTTAACACAATCTGTAGCTATTTTGTGTTTGAAAGATAGACTTAAAATTTATGATAAGGAGAATAAAATTGCTTTAAGTTTTTTATATTTTTTTTCTTAAGCAACTTTACAAATAAACCTGCTCTGTACATAGAGGGCAGAATAAAATATATGAAGTAGCAACATAGTTCATTTTTTTTCCTAAAGTGACATACTTCTATGAAGAAAAGTGTATTTTTAAAAAATATTGTAGGAAGTTGAGGAAAAATGTCAGTGTCATTTTGAAAGTGACAATACCTATACCTGAGGCCAAGTCTCTTTTGCAGAGAGTTATAACCTTTATTTTTAATATCCATTTGAGTCACTGAATGACTTCTGTTGTTTATAATCAGTGTTTTGCAAAATGTAAGAGAATTCACAGTACCGGGGTTAGAGTCAGGGTTTGAAAGAACTGGAATTGGTTTCCATATTTCTAGAGGCAGAATGTTTCAAGAGTTTAGAACACTGGACCATTATAGTGAGGCAAATAGATTTGTATGAGCTTTTTCACAGCAGAATAACTTTCCTTCATTAATGTTACCTTATTCAAATGTGGGATTTCTTTGTTTTAACATTAAATTCTTGGACATGGAAACACAGCTTACTTGGAGACCCTTCATACAGGTGTGTCTGAGAATTGCTCAGACGAAAGCCTTCTCTTTCCAGCACGTCTTGTGAACAATACTGGAAAAGGCTTATGACCCTCTTTCAAACTCCTGCAAAACATGCTCAAGCCACAGGAATTTGCAGGCTACCAAACTGAGAAGAAATTCAATACAGACACCAAAAATTTTATTCAGCAGCCACTGTCATAACCAGAAATTTTCCCTGGTTGCACATTTGTTGCTGTTGCACATTGGTACCATATTTGTAAGTCTGCTAGACTGTTTTTTATATACAGTGTCAGTGCATACGAGCCTGTAACTCTTTGAGGTGTAAATTTATAAGACTAAATCTCGAGAGAAGTGTAACAAAAGTATTTCATGCCAGAAATGCATCTAGCTGGAGTCTCTACCAGTTCTCTACTCTCACTTGTCTGAAAAAAAAATTCCAAAAACCTCAGACTGAGCAATTATAGACATGTCCTCCTAACACCTATTAAATAATATTTGAATTATGAACAGAGCTGTGAGTGTACTTCTTTCCATTTTTTTACATTATGAAATTATGCTATTTTTCTCTATGTGTTTTCATTATCCTATGCAATATCTAAACCTTATTAGAATCCTTGGGTTCAGTATGGTCACTAGCTTAATCATGCACTATTTAAAGAATTATTTTCTGACCTCTTGATTTCATTCAATGCTACTTATGAACATACATTCACAGAAAACATTTACATACACTATATTTTTATCTTTTAATTATTCAAATTATAAAGATAAACCCGGTAGAATTTAGTCAAAATTGCTTTTCAAGGCTTGTACTTTAAAAGTGGTAAAAATAACTATAAAATTTATTCATCTGCAAAAAGGGAGAGGACATTTTCAGGGACACTGAGAGACTTGGATTAGAAAAAAGAATATATATACATATAAAAAATATATTTATGCATTAGATATTTTATATATACATGCAAGAAATTATTCTGAACTTACTCATCAAAACAAACCAAAACCAAGTAATTGGAAAGCACACTGGATTTGGTCCAAATTCTCATTTGCAATCTTGATTTCTTTGTTCAGACATCAGTTGTGATGAGTATTTACATTGCAGAAAATAAACTAATTTATGGCACTTACATCATTACCTAACATGCTGTTAATCATCTTCCATGCAGTGAAATGTTCTAATGTGTAACAGCCTTCCTCCGCTTTGAATATCATTGATTCATTGCTTACGCTTTTCCTTTAAGGAACTGAGATGGATACGCTCAAGATGCTGTCTATATATCTAATGTGACTCTAACTTGTAGAATAACACAAACACACTGTACACAGATGCTTCACACTCTTTTTGCGTTGAATTCACTTTAGGGTCATTTTATTTCTCTTAGTTAAGATAATTGCTATAAATTGAGGGGAACATTTTATTCACACTGATTGCAAATGCGATGAAGATCACAAAGACATGAAATAAGTTGGTTGCATGGTTTGCATGAAATGCAAAAAATTGTTTCAGAGAATAACACAGTGAAAATCCTCTCTGCTGTATTAAATGATATAAAAAATAGTTGGAAGCAAGGATTTATGTCCTGTGATATTTTATTAGCTATGAGTGTTGTTTATGCTGACTTTACTCTCCCTTAAAATCTACACAACCTTCATTGTTGTTTCTGAAATTCAGTTTTTGGAGAAATTATCAGAGAATCATAGAACGGTTTGGGTTGGAAGGGACTTAAAAATCATCTAGTTCCAATACCCCTGTCATGGGCAAGGGCACCTTCCACTGGACCAGGTTGCTCAGAGCCCCACCTGACCTGGTCTTGAACACCTTCAGAGATGAGGCATTGGGGGAACCACAACTTCTCTGGGACCTGTCCCAGTGCCTTACCACCCTCACAGTAAAGAATTTGTTTCTAATGTCTAGTCTAAAACTATCCTCTTTCAGTTTGAAGCCATTTCCCCCTTGACCTGTCAGTCCATAAAGGCCCTCTTCACCTTTCTTGTAGCCCCCTTCAGGTACCTGAAGGTTAGTACAAGGTGTCCCTGGAGCCTCCTATTCTCCAGGCTGAAGAACTCCAGATCTCTCTGCCTGTCTTCAAAGGAGAGGTGTTCCAGCCCTTTGATTATTTTTGTGGCCTTTCTCTGGACTTGGACAACAGGTCCTCACCCTTATGTTGGGCATCCCAGAGTTGGGCACAGCACTCCATATGGGGTCTCACCAGAGCAGAGTAGGGGGCAGAATCACGTCCCTCGACCTGCTGACTGCACTGCTTTTGATGCAGTCCAGGGTGGGGTTGGCTTTGGGTGAGAAGCTAAACACTCTGGAACTGTGAAGTATGCCTAGAGTCAGTGACTTAGTCAGTGATATCTGTACTCTTTCTGCTATGACTATAGTTGCATGCACAGTTTTTCTTGAATTTTTAATGCTTCTATACAGATTTCAGACTTCTGATTCTGAGGCACTAGATAGATATCAGTGCAAAATCATTCCACAAAAATCTGTGAATAAAGATTTTTAATATTAAAGATATTTCTGTTATTTATTGCAATTACAATTATAGTATTAATAGTTTAAACAAAGACGTAAGTCCTTGTATATGTTGAGACACTTATCTGACCCACATTACAACACTGATGCAATCTTCCACTGAATTTATTCTTAATCTTATGAATTGTCAAAATTTCAGGTTTAAAAAGTAAAAACCTATGATCGAATAAAAATTGCAGCTAGTGGTACATGTATTTCTGGAAAGCTGAAATTCTGAGATCCCATCATGAGAAATGTAATATTTGGCCACAGGGAAGAGATGAAGCAGAGGATAACAGTAGGAAGGAAGGAAACAGTGCAGAAAGATGCAATAAGCTCTGCTGTCATGGCAAACAATAAAGGAAACCCAGATGATGCTTTTTTGATTTAAACATAGCTAACAGTGTTCATGGATCAATAAATGTTGCAAATCAATTTCTGAAAGAGTGTGGAATGCTTGTAGGAATTTTCCCTCATTTCAGCTTGTGATAAGTTGCTCTGGTTATGTTAATTTTCCTGTTTTTCATCTAGACACTGCATTCCAGTGGTAGTTCTGCCATATGCCACACAATCTATCCAAAGGTTTGATGATTTTCATTAATAAATTAATTAATTATCCTTTATAGGCTTCTACCAGCCCCTTAAAAATCTCATTTGGGATTTTTAGTTATCAAAGAATAATAAATTAACTTCTCAGATAACATAAGTGTTACACAGTTGCATTGATTGAAATGAAGTCCTTACTGACTGAAAAAAAAAAGTATTTTCACACTAAGTAACTAGCTCGGTTTAGTAGTCTCAATAGAGGGATGGAGCAGCTGTCCTACGAGGAAAGGCCAAGAGAATTGTGTTTATTCAGCTTGGAAAAGAGAAGGTTGACCTAATTGTGGCCTTCCAGTACCTGAAGAAAGCCTACAAAAAAGAATAAGCTGAGTTGGAAGGGACCCACAAGGATCATTGGATCCAGCTCCTGGCCCTGCACAGCGCTGTCCCCAAAAGCATTTTCCAAACACTTCTTGAACTCTGTCAGGCTTGGTGCTGTGACCACTTTCCCTGGGGAGCCTGTTCCAGTGCTCAACTACCCTCTGGGTGAGAAAACTTTTTCTAATATCCAGCCTAAACCTCCTGACTCAGGTTCTTGCCATTCACTCCGGTCATGTCACTGATCATCAAAGAGAAGAGATCATTTCCTGCCCCTCCTCTTCCACTTGTGAGGGTATTGAAGACCTCAATGAGGTCTCCCCTCAGTCTCCTCCAGGCTGAACATACCAACTGGCCCCAGCCACTTCTCATACGGCTTCCCCCCAAGGCCCTTCACCTTCTTCGTTGCCTTCCTCTGGATGTTTTCTAATAGTTTTACATCTTTCTTATATCATGGTGACCAAAACTACACAGAATATTCAAGGTGAGTCTGCAACATCGTAGACGGAGAGACATTTTACAAGAGCATATAGTGACAAGACACGGCTGAATGGTTTTAAACTGAAAAAGAGTAGGTTTAGATTAAATATTAGAAAGAAATTCTTTAGGGTTAGGGTGGTGCAGCACAGGAACAGGGTGCCCAGAGAAGCTGTCATTGCCCCATTCCTGGAAGTGTTCAAGGCCGGGCTGGATGGGGCTCTGAGCACCCTGGCCTAGTGAAAGGTGTCCCTGCACATGGCAGTGGGGTTGGAACCAGATGATCTTTAAGGTCCTTTCCAACCCAGGCCATTCTGTGATCCTGTGATATAAAGTTTTAAAAGACACAAAAGAGGTAATTTTATCTGAGTACAATAATTTTTATGTGTATAAACAGTTGACAAGTGGTTTTTTGACAAGGACAGCTGCTGTGTTTCTGGTGTGTTAAGCTACATATCTCAGAAGTAAAAAGATGCATTTCTGTTTTTAATTTGAAGGAGTTAAACCTATCCCTGACACTATTTTTTTTTTTTTTTTTTTGTGGGGAGAGTATATGATCCTACTCTTGTTAATTACAAGAACTAAGAAGAGGATGGCAAATGTCAAAATAATTTCCTATCTAGGTACCATTATATTCAGAAAATATGAAATTCTTGTCTTTGAAATTTAGTAGCATTTTTTTTCCAAAAAACACCAGTCTCTTTAGAAATGAACTATAGCTAGAAAACTTAATTAAACACCTATGGACGCCTATTGACTTATTAGCCAATCTGCTTGCTACCTGTCAAGAGAAACATGGGAGCTAATGAACTCAGAGGTTAATGGCCTCTGAAAAAAGGAAAAAAAAGTCATATAATACTCAATATTTTAAATAACAATAATGATGTCACTTCAGATTTATATTTGCTCTTCTAAATATTAAATGCCAGTAAACCTAAGCAGTTTCTCAATATATTAAATTTTAAAGTATAGATGTCTAGAACAGGCACCATCCCCATTCTCTAAAATACAGCTCATGCTAATGAACTTCAAATTTTGCTTTTGTACAAAAAGAAAAATCAGCCCTTTTTGAGGCAATTCTCTGAAGCCATAGATACAACCATGCAAATAATAATTGAGGTCTAATAACTTCAGAAATAAACATAACCTCTAGCAATTGTGTCCATTACATATTGTGAGGTAGTAAATGGAGAAAAGGAAATGGGGAAGGAAAAAAAAACCAAAACCTGGAAAGATTCCTCACAATCTTTTTTACCTTCACATCCTTGTAAATCTACTCTAGTAACTCTTCTGCCATAAGACTTAATTCAGTTTTTTTAAAACATATTGAACGAAAAATACTTCCTTTACTACTTACACTTTGCTGCTGACAAATCGCTGAGTACCCATGCAAAATCTTTGTAAGGAATTATTTTAACAGAATGCATCTTGCAGCAATATCTGGATGATTACTGGATTTGGGTCAAAGTCTTGTTTACAATAAACATCTAAGGTCTATGTTTTCATTTTGCCTTGACACTATAGTTTTTGTTATTATTCCAGAGCACTAGAACATAGCATATCTGTTAGGCCTTCCATTAAATGCTTACATTATTTTGCATTCCTTTGGTGTTGTTATTGGATTTATTTACCAGATGCTTGCATTCTAAATTTATACCCATTTTTTAAGGGTTTATATAACATACATAGACTTTAACTGACAGAATTCTCTTACCTTTCTGTTTGAACTTGCAGAGAGTTTCCTTACACTTTCTTTTCATTTCATTTTCATTGCCTCTTCTAGGCACCACTCAGGGCAAAAATTACTAAATTTCCACTTGAAAACCTCACTTATACTTTTTGTTTCTGAAGCTAAAGAGTAATTCTGTCTGTAATGACCTAAAATAAACCTTGGGCAATTCTGAAGTTATAGTCATATAAACTGATTAAAATTTTGGTAATTTTTGTGGCCCTACAGGTTTCTGCAAGGTGTTTAAAACTCTTACATTTTTGTATCAGATTCATGAAGTTAAAGGGGAAAAGAAAAGGAGGACTATGAAGAAACTCAAAAGAACATCTAACCTCCCTCCTGTTCAAAGGTGGTTTAGGATTGCCTAAGGCAGGTACTTATCAATATGCAGTTGAAACCATAAAGGCAATTTTTCAACCTCTCTCCTCGGTTCATTTCCATTCTTTGGCCTTTTAGGTAAAAGGCTTTTTATATCTTAAATTTTATCTAAACATTAAAAAAATTCTTATGTACTTGGGCAGAGAGTACAGAAAATTATTCTTTTTTAATAACAGCCTCTTTTTATTTAAAAAATGTTTTCATGTTTTTCTTCATGTTTTATTCTTGTAATATAGCAATTTTGGGGGAGTTTCATATTTGATTTCCAAGCCTTCTTAATGGCAAAATTTAAGTAATGAATTAGCAAGGATACTAATTTGCTTTTTCTTCATGTACAGTGGAGTTCAAAAAAGATAATCTGTTCTCAAAGAAAGAGGTTATTTTACAAACTCTACATGACTTTCTGTGTGTTCATGATGAAACATTTCAGAATAGTCTCTGCCATACATGGCTGCAATACTCTGACTGAGGTCTCCACACTACTGAGTAGAACAGGACAATTTATCTTCTTCTTGCTCTTTATCCTCCTACTACATTCCAAAAAGGTGCTTTTCCCATTACACTGCTGTTCTCTGCTTGGCCCTTCTCCACTGCAATATCCATAGTTTTCTCTGACTCTCCAAGTATTCTGTTTCATATTTATGTATCTGATTCTCCTGGCTGTAGTTCTTTATACTTCTGTTTATTGAAGTTCTTTTGGTTAATTTTTGTTCACTTCTCAAATTATCAGAATCGATTTGAGTTCTAATCCCATTGCTCAGCATGTTTGCAAAGCTTTTTTGCTATCAGTTCAAAAGCATGTAGATTAATTTTCAGTTTCACATTCCAAGTTATTGTAATATCTCTATTATTATTAATTAATTAAATACATTAATCAAAACTTAATGTATCATGGCTTAGCTTATCAGGTTTTATCTCTTAAAAAAGCGCTACATGAATTTCTAAATAAAATCTGGATAGTTTAGAATGCTACACATAAATGAAAAGAAGGAAAAAGTCCCTTTCTTAAAAAGAAATGGAAATTTTCTAGCACTAAGAATTTGTTTCATAGTTTTCAGCCATATCTTGAGTACTGTGGTACATTTTTACATTTACTGTGATTTTACTTTTTCATTGTTTCTAAGTGCTGATAAATATTATTTCACAGAATTGTGACAACTGACATGCAAACACAGCACCTATTCATATACATGCACACACCACCTTGTGTACTACTTGCAACAGTAACATTTAAAAAATTATGATTTTTAAATCATAGTGATTACTTACAGAAATCTTCAATCATTGTCAGGTTATTCTCATATAGACAAATTTACACAATTCATTTAATATAAAGCTGTGAATTGGTTTCTATTTCTTCATCCGCTGTACTTATCAACCTAACTCTCAAATCCTCTTTTGTTTTCTTGCACATAAGAACTGCATGATTGTAGAAAATCAGGCTCAAAGGGACCTCTGAGGTCTTACGTAAACAAGTTTCATTTGCCCATCACGACTGATTAGTTCCTTGAAGCAGCTCCCAGTTGAAGGCCAATGATTTCCTTTGAGCCGCACTGCTCAGCATTTTCAAGTAAAAGCCAGCCATATGGGCTGCAGTAGGCAGCTTAAATAGTGAACTGCTGCTGTCTTATTCTGACTGCAGTGGGGTAGGAAAGAGCAAGAGCAGCAGAGCCCAGGCAGATCTGAGGGCATGGCAACCTCTGGCAGGAGGCAGCAACACAGAGCTGGCTGTGGGTGAGACAGTAACATCTTCAGCTGGCACAGCTGCCTCTGAAAAATGATGTATGAGCAAGCCATAAATCATTCTTGTTGCAGAGGAATATTTAGTAAATACCTTTCAAGGCCTTTATTGCTTCCTCTCTCTAAGAATTACATGAGTAAATTGCTGTAACAGAGTTTAAGTGTGAGGAAAATCCTGTTGAAGTATTTAGAAATATGCAAACAGTTTTGCACCCAAGCAAACATTTCCACTGGAGGGACTGACTTTTAAAGAAACATCCACTACTCTCTTACAACCTGTATACCCACATATATTTGTTATTTTCTACAACATTTTTATTTCATCTATGAAACCATAAAAAATTACTAACCTGATTTATCATCTAGAATGTTTTGTTGACCAAAGGTATTGTGTGAATGCTTGGGACAAGGAACAGGTTTTAGAATGAAACCTATTGAGCAAGGATGAAAGCAAATGTTTTGCTGTTTAAAAGGCTATATTAAACAAAAAGTAATGAGGTTTAACTACTTGCTTTCTATCTCCAAAGCATTCCTGAGAGGATCCAACAAGATCTAGGTGTGTCCTTTATAATTTGCCCAATGGAATGATAAGTCTATTCTCATTGTTAGCAATTATCTAGCGCTGATCTCACATATTTAACATTGCAATATTGTAATTATTTAACATTGTAATATTGCACATTAAGTCACTGCATCTAATAAAATTTCAGTGTGCATTGCAGAGCCATTCCCTATTGCCCTATTATTACTAAATAAGTATTACTATTAAGGGATTAGATGTGCATTATATCAACGAATGTATATTCAGACAGAGCTCTAGAGACTGGTGTTACCATTCAGTCAATCTTTGATCAAAAGTAAAGAAGTATATCAATTTGGATTTTGTTCTTCACACACTTTCAAGGTATTTATTTTTTAAACTGGATATATGATATATCTGTCTCTTTCATTGACATCATGCTTCCATTTACAATTGAGTTATCTTTTAAAACACAAGCAGTTTTATTAGTGGAAATTAGACAGCTCTGTCAAGAATGAAAATAAGAAATACAGTCTCCCCAGTAAAGAAAATAAAAACTGTAAATCTGGCTTCATACCTGCAGTTTCCAACTCCACAGCCTAGCTGGACTCTGAGTGGCAATCAGCCATCTACAAAGCTGAGCACCCAGTGCATACACACTGCAACCTTTCTGCAGAAAAAGTTACTATTCTGTAGATATTTTCATTACTGAGTTTAGAGAACATGTATAGAATATCTGAATGACCTGCAAGAAGCAGTGCCTGCAATGAAAAAATTGTAAGAATAACACATTACAGAAGTATAAAGATGATTTGAAGAGAAACAGGGGGTTTTAAGGTATATTTGCTGACTGAAATTCCTCTCTGCTGCTAACTCAAAAAATTTTGCATTCTTTTCCAATTAACTTGTCAGCATATTGGAAGAGATGATGAATAATGAAATGATTTCAGAAGAAACTTCATGGAGCAAGAAAGAGAGAAAGGAAATATCTTCAAACAGGAATAACCTTAGTCTCAGAGCACTTGAACCTTTACATTATTAGTAGCAGCAATATTTTGTGAAAAATATGGCCAAAGCATGGGACTAATTTCTTCTGTAGATACCATTGTTCCAGAACACACATAAGAAGAAAGAAATCTGTTGGTTCTGTATATATTCCTGCACATGTTCTTTAGGCACCAAACTGAATGGAATCTGTAGATGAGAAAAGAGTGGTAATGAAAGGGGGATTGAGAAAAAAAACAAACACAGTCTAACAGGAATGCACAAGAACCAGGAAATCAGCTAGAAATCCCCCTTCATAAAAAAATCCACTTTCACAGTTGCTCCACAGATTTTTCAACTCAATTAGTCCACACAGATTAAGGTCTTAAAGAGTTTGCATAGGGTGTCCTTAGTTCTCAGTTACTAAGATTGGCTTTGTTATTTTACAAGCCTTGCTGTTAAAATACAAGGTAATTTTGCATGGATACAAACTAAAAGTTAAGTCCTAGATAGAAGGGGGAATTGGACATCTGAGAGTAGGAGCTGTTTGATGATAAGACATGGATGCATTTTAGCACCCTGAGCTGTAGGCTTGTGTGCGTGTGCTGCATACGTTCTGCAATTGTTGGCTAAATGTAGACACTTACGGATTGAACATGGGTTGGTAGTGGCAGTACAACAGACATATGTATGATGGATGCTGCAGAGACATTTAACCCTGAAAGAGCTCTAAACACCTAGATTCTGACAAAATCCCCCGTCCTTTTCTTCACTTTACTGCAATGAGCTTGTCTTTTTGCATTTTCACTGCATTTCCATGTTCAGTCCCACATTTCCCTTTTCTGTGGGAAGTTTCTGTAAAATCTAAGGTAGATAGACATCTTGTGTACACAAGTTGAAGTAATAAAGGAAAAGGTGCTGTTCTCAATTTTGTAAATAGTGTGTAAGTTGTATGATCTACCTACTGACAGTTTCCTTAAGATGCATATTTGATTTGGTTCTGTGTTTTATCTACACTCTTATGGTGAATGATAAATACTATTTAACAAGCCAAATATTCTTGCTTTTGCTATGTGCCTTTGGAGTACTGAAGAACTACAAAGTCACAGCAAAGATTTCTGAAGAAGATTAATAACATGCAAAGTGTACCAGACTATTTACAAGGAGTGAGTAGGGCTTGATATAGTAAATAACTGGGGAAGAGTGTTATTTAGAAATTAATGTATTCTATTTGCCTCTCCATAATAATGAATCACAGTATCTCTGTATTTATGTATAGCCAATGGTTACATAAAAATTAAAAGTATAAGGTAAAGTTTTGACCGTCTAACTAGGAACTCAAGTGTTCTGGCAATTGTAATAAATGCTAACTCTGAACAGTGGTTAAGTGCTTTGCTGGGAGTATTGCTTCAGATTTTATTTTTCTCTTAAAAATTTAATTTAATGCCTTTTTTATCACCCCAAAATTCAATCTGTAAATGCACTTTCCCCTAACATTTGTTTCTGCCACATAAGATGTTGAAACAAATTACTCTAAGTGTTTTCAGGGGATGTTGTCTGAGAGAATTTCTAGTGCTTTAGTGGAGGGATTGTTTCTGGACTGTATTTCTACAGTACCAAGGAGATCTTTGAAAGATTTAGTTTAAATGTAACACCAGAAATTAATATGATACTGCTTTCTATTTTAAGTTTGGGGGCTTTACACAATTTTCTTTCAAAGCAGATGATGATATGTTAATTCACATGTGTGAAAAAAGCGTCTTTATGTTTCTGTAGAGAGGGTTCCCTACACAGGAGTATGGTGTGGATACTGCCAGGAAGACCATGAGTTCAAATTGGGGTAACGGATATTACATGTACAAATGCCTACAGGAAAGGCCACAGCAAGATTCCTGCAGCTAGATTTATTCTAAGGTTCATCACCAATAAAGCTATTACAAGAATATTTGTTTGACAGAATTTTTTTTTAGGTAATTGGGTCAATTATGCAGATGAGTGTCTAATTAACCATAGAACATAACTAGATTTGGGAATACAAAGAGATGCAGATATGGAATTAAATCTTATCACGCGGTTTAAATGGAAATCTTGGCCAAAAGGTAAAGCTCCAAGGTATAAAAAGGGAGCCAGCTCATGGTCAGATTTCCATATGGAGTTCCATTTAATCTGGGCAGACATAAACCTTGGAAGTAAAAATGATATATCAGCATAAAAGAGGAAATAGGGTAATTCAAGCAACAAAACCTTGTCATTTTCATGTAACTTCAAAAGACAATATTTGAGTCAAAAGCTGTCTTAGTGAATATTTATAGGATGGCTTAAGGATATTTCCACATAGTTTCTGCAAGAAATAAAAAGAAAAACCTCAAACACATCATAACACTTTGAGATTATGGCTGATTAAAAGCATACCATTATTTACTGTATTTTACCTAATTTCCTAATGCTCCTCCATTCACTTCTGTGCCCCCTGTCTTTCTGTTTATTCCCATTCTCTCTTTCTTGTATTGTGGGCTGCAAGGTCCTAAGCCTCCTGTCTTTCATTGTAAAAGAGATTTGTGATCTACATTAAACAATTACCTCTTCTTTCACATCCTTTCTGATGTTCTATATTTTCAGGCTGCCTCTGTTACTTCTTTCACTCCCAAGTAACTTCTTTCTCTGCCACTGTTGTCTAGAGTTTGGAGTGGGGATTTCAGTTTATGCATTGTAAAGCCCTGATTGCACTATTGTGGATGTACTGATTTCAGCTGAAGTAGAGAGATTTATGCCAGCCCAAAGAGTGGTCATTTTGTACCTGAAATAGCCTAGGTTTATTGAATTAAACCTATTTACAAAGGAAAGTACTACTCCAGTCCTGGTTTGAAACCTGTAAGTCTTTGTAGAATCACTTGATATGAATGAATACAAAAGTATTTGAAAGTTCATGCCTGTGAATCACATGACAGCCTTCATAAAATACTTACATTAAATTTTAAGTAGTGTAGAAATAAGGATTTTAAAATAAACAGTAATGTGAGATGCCTTTTTCAGAGAGAAAAAAGAACATTTTGTCTTCTCAATCTATTCACATCTCTTCATATCTTTAAGCAATTATCTCCCGTTGCAATTTATGATCCAAATTAAAATTTGTTATAAAATGTGACTAGCTGATTCCAGTCAGGTTTTTCAGTTGTTAAACATTGTCTCTCATCAATGGATCATGATCTTGATTAAAAGTTAGAATAAATCATGTCTACTACTCAGCAGTAAGATATCATTTCATTTATCCAGTGCATGAACAGAGAGATTGACAAACACCTAAAATGCTGATAAGACATTTACATTAAATATATTTATTATTTAAGAATTCTTTCTTGTCTTCTGTTTATTTTTTTTTTCTTAGCAATTCCTTTGTACAGGGATAAATCCTTTTTTTTCCTGTTTCTGTGCTCTTTAACAGATGCAAAACCAGCTATTACAATATAAGACTATTTTTTCAAATTAGAAAGATAAATACACAGCATCTATCAATCTCAGGCTGTGGTGTTTTCAGAGCACAATGGCAGCATTCATGGAAGAGTGTAGTGCAGTGTTCCTAAAGCTTGCTCTTCCCGTATGTAGTTTATACAGCTGCAGATTAGAGATATCTGAAGAAATATTCACATAGACTAGAGTGAGATCAAGATGAAAACAGGCAGCTATTAAAGAAAGACACAAAACCTCTGTCAGATTTCCAGTGGACAGGATCACAGTGATACAGTTGAATCAAGTGCTCACCTCCAGTCTATCTGTCGGTGTCTAGTAACTGCTGACCAGGCATGCAGAAACTTGGGCATCTGTGCATTGAAAACATATCTGGTAACTATGAAAATTAGCATGGAAATCTATTTGAAAGGGACATGGGATACATCTAATCACTGACAGTTCTTGGACTTCCAGCCCTTTTTTATGTGATTTGCACAAGTAGACTGCAAGATCCATAACTTCAGTAGTTTTTTTGAGCATTCTCATGGACAAGGAGAAAAGATGAAATTAAGCAGCTTTATCTATACTGCAATAATAAAACTCTCACCCACAATTATAGTACAGAGTCCTTAATATTTTGTGGGTGGTGCAGTCTTTTCGCCACATTTAACAATAAGTCTTTTTCTTTTTCCTTTTTTTTTTTTTTATTTTTTTTATTCCATATAAGATATTTTGGGGAAAAATAAATCATTGATATGGAAGAGAAAAAGTCCTGAAAAAATTTGTGACAGAGAGGAAGGTGGTTTAGTTCTCATGGCTGTAGTTTCCAAGGAAGGAAGCAATGACAATAATAGGTTTAAGGCTTTTATGCTTTTTATACCAATAAACTGACATAGTTGATTATTTAAAAAAAACCATGCAATCGTCTGCATACCCACACAAGCAACATTTCCCCACATATTCATTTAAATATTATGCAGCCGTAATTTTCAAAACCTGTGTAGGTTGTCACTTATCTCTCCACTGATACTAGGATAGGTGTGTAAATTCTCTGGTTTAATAAGTAAAACTTCAAAGCAGAGAATGCAGAGCAGACCCCTTATCTTTGTTACTGCTCTCTACTTCTAAAAGTATTTCTACATCCTTATAATCCAAGGAAGTGAAATATATCATAGAGATGTCAGCAGAAGAATCACTCTTTCATTTAAAAATTCTCATCTGTTTGAATATAAATAATATTAATTCACAAAATAAATTGTCAGGGTGGCAATGGTATTTGTACTTAGCATGTGTGTGGCCTGTTTCCCTGTACAAGTAATAGAATAAAATTGTTGTTTTCAACAGGGTAAAATTGTTTTTAAAATTGCCCCTTGAAAGAGAAAGATTGTCTTAAAATAATAAAACATAATTGGCAACAAATGAAACCTAAGCTTTTTTTCAGATTATGTACCTACTTTTAAAATTTTCTTTTCATAGTATTTGTTATCCATGTAATCCTACTAGGCTTTTAGAAACCAAGTAAAATTTCGAGAGAAAGAAAGCATCTTTTCTGATTGATTCTCATAGTCAATAAACATACCTTTGCAAAAAGCTATAATTAAGTAATTACTACAATGAATATTATTCTAATTTTGGTGTTATATTTACCTGAAGCAGTCAAAGACACAGTAAATAATAAACTGTGAGCATGCAAATGAAAAGCCACCAGTAATTTCCAGCTGTTGTGTTATATGTGTGTGGAGAGCTTAGCTACATGCAAGAGGAGAGAGAGTGTGAAAGTACGCTCTTTTTTCTGTTAAAGATCTTCAGACCTTACTCCAGTAACTAGTGTCGCCCTCAACTTAATATAGTCTTCTGTGAATATAAGACCTGATATTATCTCTCTGTGTACAGAATTTATATCCTCACTTTACTGTCTGATATTACAGCTAGTAATAAAGATGTTCCTTTAACAAGCAGAGTAAAAGGTCATGAGTTCATTCCTCTTGAGGGTCATGATGCCTGTAGAGAAAAGAAGTTATTACACACCTAAAAAAATTGCCTAGCTCTTCTTCTTCCCACAGATTTCTTGCTTTGGTGTTGATCTGAAGGAAAGATGGGGGGTGAGGGAAGAGAGAGAGAAAAGTGCCCTGAATTATGCCTAAAATGTGTAACAGTGGGATTCAAAATAGCATCATTAATACAAGAAAAAAGAAAAGAAGTTATTGTAACCACTATTTGGGTGATTGATAGAAACTCAGTGGGGGCTTAGCAAATGAAAATTTATATAATTTTACATAAAGAAAAATTTCCATTGCTTGTAGAGTGGGAGAAGTTGTGCAAAATCCTCACTTGCCAAAATGGCACCAAACAGCATGTACTTTTCAGTTTCACCAGGTTATTGCAGACATTTCCTTACACATTACACTTCTTGCCATCCGTGTACACAGATATGTGTCAGGAATGACAGGAAAAATGTCTGGATCATAAACAAATTAATTCATAATTGTTCCAAGCAAGGATCCCTAGTCTTTGAAGCCTGCACTATCTACTCTAGTTCTATCTCTGAGTTCAGAGGGGGAGAAGATGAGGGCTGGGTTGAGCAGAGAATACTGCAAGATGTTGTTTTAGAGGTGTCACAGATTGTAGAAGGCATCTGGAACCAGTTTTGACCATATGTATAAAAAATGAAGTTTGATTCACTATGAGTATAATTTAGTCTGGCATGATTGTGACTTAGAGATGCCCAGACTTCTGCTGATTTGCAAGTCCCAAGGTCTTCAGCTGTTTTGCCAACTGAGTTTCTTATTTCTAGGAGAGAATCTGAAAAGGGACAAAAGTGTTACAAGGAATTAATTTAGAAAGCAAGGGTATCCCAGTGACACAGATTGTCCCACTGGGGGCAGAAAATCAACCTGTCAAAGAAGTACACAGCTCACTGGCTCAGACACGTTTAAGAAAGGGTGGTAAACACTGGTGCAGGATGTACATGAGACCACGTGAAGGGGGAAGCAGAAGGAGATGTGAGAGAAGACACAGGAGGACACAAAAAAGGACATGTGAGGAGAAATGTGAAGAAGCCTGTCTGCAGAAATGAAATGGGAGAGGAATGTGTAAGGGGACATAGATGGAGACATGCTGGAAATGCGCTCTTGGAGTGAGTTGCGCTTTGGCAAAGAAGGTATAGTGGCCCATGGGCAACCCATGCTGGATCACGGATAGCCCTGAGGGACTGGGCCCAGGGACGAACCCACAGTAGGGCAGAAACAGACCTACACAGAATGCAGCCTGTGGAGAGACTGGGGTAGTGACACCCCCAGGGGGACTGGGGCCCATGAAGGGACACTTGCTGGGGCAGGGTCACCCTGAAGCATACAGCAGCCCATGAATGCTCCACACTGGAGCACAGGAAATAATTAAGAAGTCAGAAGGAGTGGAGGAAAAGAGTAAGATGCAAAGGGCAGCAGAAAGAAATGGCTGTGCGCTGACCTCAACCTCTTGCATTGCCCATTGCCTATTGCCTCTCCAAAGGGTGTGGGAAAGATTGCATGTATTGTGCTGCAAAAGCAAGGGAAATCTCTACTAGAAAAGGGGGAAGGAAGGTGGACTGGAGCAAAGCCTGAGAAACAAGCAGAAAAGGTAGATTTTTTTTCCTGGCTGATTGTTGTCTTTCCTTTTTCCATACCTCAGACCATAACTAAAAATTTATGTTAGTTGGCAATAAATGAAATGAAGTGATATTCCTGGTATCAAGACTGTTTTGCCCATGGCAACTGAAACACTGGTTTATAATATTATTTGAACTAAAATAATTTTCATCTGAGGGTTGGTTGAAGTTCATGTTGTACCCAAACTGATTTATTTATGCTTGGCCATATGCAAAGTCCATATCTTTTGCTTAGGTACCAGTTCACCCCTCTCATAATGCCATTTTCGATGTTAAGTTTATTTCCACATGTCCCACCGATAATTTAATGTTCCTTTGTATATCTTGCTCATATGGCATAAGTGAATACATAGGGGATATACAGATGTCCTTCAGTATGATGTACTTCTATGCCAATATCTGAAAAGAAGGTCAATGCTTGAGAGAGAAAGAGACTATGAGGGCAGTAAAATCAATGAACTCTTTATTTAATTTAACTTGCAGGATGACCACCAGCTGTTACTGCATCAAATCAAAAACCAAAACAGACACACAAAGAAATGCAACAGAGTTTCCATGGGAACTGCTGTGAGATATGTGATGACAGCATTTTCTGTAAGTACAAAATATGCAGAATTTACTTAAAAAAAAAAAAACCATCACAACCAAAACCAAACAAAAAAACTCCAGATAGTCTTTTCTAGTCAGGAGCTAATTTTTTCTTAGACACAACTTGAGAACCAAATCAGTTTTACACAGCAGGGAATTTCCAGAATTCACAATATTAAATATTTGTCTATAGAGTGTTGTGTATGAGTATATATGAAAGAGACAACACAAAAAAGCTATATGAATCTTTGCAGTAAATCTTATGCAGTACTGATGTAATCCTCTCCCTAATAAATATTATAAACCTAACTAGGTTGGAGCAAAAGTTCATTTAAAAGACACCTGCTACTTGCTGACCTACTACAGTGCAGTCAAACACCGTCCTGAAAGCTTCGGTTTAACAGTTTAATTTATTTTGTCTTAATGTGGCAACTGTAGGGAAGCAGACATATTGCCTTTCTAGCACACCATCCCCTCTTCGATAACTAGAACTTGAATTAGAGCAGTGCTCTCTCCTCATACACAGTTGGAGGTGAAAATCCCTGAAACCTGCAGAACTCTTAGCTCAGAATTTTTTTTTTCTCTTTGGTGGTCATTTTGCAGCATTGTATGTTAATTCATATAAAAGAATAATACAGCTAATCTAGACATAGAACAGCTTCATTATCATACCAATTAATCAATAAATGGCAGAGAAGGTACACCTATCATTGCTTTCTAATTTATAGGAAATAACTGAAAAATACTGATACTGAGCATATTTTCTCACATCTCTTATGATTTTTATGATTTATGAATATCCGTAATGTGTTGTTAAAGTGTCCCAGAAATTTCTTCTGTCCTTTTAAAAAGAAGTTGTTTCAAGTTCTGTCTTCAAGTATCTCTGATGTTTCTATTTGTTTTAAATAGCAGTTGATTTTTTCAAACTGGAAGATCCTTATTCTGTGATGAGGGAAGTAGGCTTGTCTTGTGAAGCACTTTGAGGTGAAAAGAATTATTATAGAAACAGATGAAAAAGACAACTGCATTTAGCTTCCCAACACTTTTAACTATAAAACATTAATAGGATTCTTTGAGAAGTGGTAGCATCTCTGCTACTTACGCTACATCTCAA
Source organism: Ifrita kowaldi (assembly GCA_013398055.1). Taxonomy (NCBI): domain Eukaryota; kingdom Metazoa; phylum Chordata; class Aves; order Passeriformes; family Cinclosomatidae; genus Ifrita; species Ifrita kowaldi. The sequence goes on from VZRS01002147.1 coordinate 710,966, forward strand.
AGATTTTCCAAGAAAAGTCATCAGGTTAGAGAATTTCCCCTCATTTCAAACTGTGCTTTGTTTTTCTAAGAAACCACTTATATAGGCCACAGTTCTCAGATGCTTATTTCTTGAAAAAATGTTGGGGACAAATCAATCAAGTAAATAATGGAAACATTTAAACATAAAAGCCTCATAGTCACAAAAGAATCATGGGAAGATATTTATCTAGAAATGTATGGGAAGTCTGAGGGTTTCCAGGAGATGAGAAGTTGGAGAACTTTTGGTAAATCTTTTGTAGGATCTGGGAAAATACTACCTCTATCCCTTGATTAAACATACAGAAAGATTCTTCTAAGAAAGGGAACTGTATGAAAAAATACCTTTCATCACACAGTATGTGGAATTGATACAAGTCTTCCATTGACTCAGTTACAGCCACTCACTCTTTAACTTCTACTGGTGAAATACTGAAGTATTGAACGTACATTGTTTAAACTTAACTTTAACCCACAGCTGAAAGATTCTTAAAGAAGGAGAAACCAGAGTTTATTTTTGTTACTTTGCACACAGAATTGTTAGGAAACTGTATGTGAAATAAATACTTTCTAAAAGACATTTTAAAGCTGTATGGTAAACCACACAATATTAGGACATACCAGTTTAAAAGAAACTTGGAAAATTTCTTCAGCTTCTGGTGTGTCTGCATCACATTGCAATTAAAGACTGCATAATCATGTGTATTTTTTTGTTTGTGCCTGGCATTTCTATATACCCAGCCTTTTCTTCATGACTACATATAGAATATGTTGATGGCCACAAATTGTGGGAAAAGCTTTGCAAAAGGCTCTGTAAGACTATCCCTTTGAATACCATCCAAATACTGAATCTGTGCTTCTGAACACTCAGTGAACAGAAATACTGAAGTACAATACCGGTATAGACTGGAGAGAATGAGGGTATAAACCTTTAGGTGTGAAATAAATCTGAAGACCAGACCAAAATCTCTACATATCATCCTTAATTAAGTAAAAAAGAATGGGAAAAAAAAACCCAAAAACAAAACACCCCAACTCCCCCCAAAAAACAAAACACCTCAACTACCCCAAACAAAATAGCAAACTGAAACACACTGGGAAAGTGTGCATTCTTTATGACAAAAAAAAAACCAAAAAGACCCTAGAACTACAGAAAAAAAAGTTGATATACACGAGAGAATCACTTAAGAATCTTCTTATGTTTCCTCTAGCCTCTTCTTTAGTATTTTCTATGACATATCAGCAGTTCTTAAGGCAAGAGGCAAACCTTTCAAAAAGGCCCCATTGAGGGAACTGTTAAGGAAATGTACTTGCATGAATTGCAGATATTTGTCTCACCTCACTGACTTTGTAGTTCTGTTTGCATGTGATTATTTCAACAACAACAACAAAAAAAGATCACTATTCTGTAAAGAAATATTTAAAAGTAAAACAAACAATCAAATGGTATTTGTGAATGTCTTACATGTTCCTTTTTCTAAACTGTTAGATTGGAAACAGCCCAGTTTAGAGACATGGAATGAGATTCAGGGAAAACATGTTTTCTTGTTCTGTCACTGAACTGACTAGCCTTAGTCAAATTGATTCTCTTCTCAGTGCTGCTGTTTCTGGGTTAAATGCAGAGATGACAGTGACCTCATTAATGTGGTTTGACCCACTAATGAAAACCTGTAGCTATTATTCAGTGTTGTTGCCATAAGGGACGTTTGAGGAAAGCATGACATCCACCCCTCTGGAATAGCATGTTTTGCATGTATCCTAAAGTGCCTGCTCTGTGAGAGATCATAAGTAAAAAAACCCACATTATATTAAAAGCAATTTTTGGGAGGAAGGAACAAAGTTATACTCCTGTTCATTTTTAATGAAGTACGTGAACTTTAACACATATTTTATTGTATATGAAGAGAGTGTAGCATTTTGGGAAATTATTGTCAGTGGTTAAGCTATATTTATGTGCACCACGTAATTTTTTTTTTTTAAATACTGCCTAAAGAAGGTATTTCTTATTCAAGAACATAAATAAGCACCAAAGGTTACTGAAACACAATTAAAGATTAATAAAGATCGAGTACTAGTACAAATTTATTCTTCAAGCAGGTCGAACTAAGATTTTGGCATGGCTTTCTAAGTGGAAAGTCTAAGGCTTTCATAGACTCTTTTCCAGGATAGCATGGGTAAGCCCACAGAAATGGCTATCAGCTTCCACTTACTGCAGAGAGAGGTTATTTTATTGCAGTCAGAATAGGTATCTCACTTTTAGATAACAAAAATGAAATAAAGTGAAACCACTTTCACTTACTTCATGTTCTAAAGCCTAAAAGAAACTTGGAATTTCCTCTACTGGTGCTCAAAGTGCAACTTGCTTGCAAGAGAAAACAAGGAAGGAGAAACTGTTTACACTTGCTTGAGAAGAGTTTTACTGAAAGTCTGTAAAACTTCATCTGCATTACAAAATCCTGACTAGTTCATTGACTGAAAGGCTAGGTTTGCCTGCAGAGCAGTAAGATTGTAGAACTCAAGTGTGAGTTGAAAAGCCTGTTATCTGAACCCTTTCATCAGATTAATCGGTGTTCTTATCTTTATGGAATGTCATTTTATTGTACCATAGCTGTGGAATTAACATTGCATTTAAAGGCAGCAAATGATTTTTCTTCAATAAAAATAAATACATCTTGGTGACATTAACATTTTGCTAGCTTGGTTTTTAAACAGTACTGAATAGAAGTAGAAACCATCATTATACTATTGTCCCTATAGAATCTAAAAGGTTCACCCAAGAGCATGAGAAGGACAATTAGAAAGCCTTGTAGGGTGGTGGATATGGCCATTATGTTCATTCAGGTGCTTCACATGGCTGCTATTTCATTACGTCACTCAGAGATGTTTTATCTGAGGAAGTATTAAAAGTGCCTGCTGTCCTCTGATCCGCTATATATGATTTCTACACAAAAGAAAGACAAACAAACAGTAGAAGTAAATATCTTTATGCAGAAATCACCAAGTGACTAAAAATTACTGAAAATACAGGTTCAGAGACATTCTCAGTGTGTTGGAGATACAGGATGTCTTTTGAGGAACAGATTAGTTACTTCTGTAGAGTACTAAGAAAAATGTCAAAAACCAAAAAATGCATCATCATGGTTTCAGAGAGAAATAAGACCTGAAATCTTATAATCTGTGAGCAACAACAACTGGTATGTAATATTCCTGATTGGTAAATGGCTCTGATTTATCAGTGCTATGCAGTCATGGGAAGGAATTAATCTCTTCAGTCTGTGCTACCCACCCCCAGCTTTGATATCTCTGGGAACATCTCCACTGATATGGGGCTGATATTACCCTCTATTAACAAAACCCTCTTTCTCTTGTTACTCAAAGCCAAAAAAAAAAAAAATTAAATGTAGTCACGAAGGAAGATACTTTTTCTTCCCCTAGTTTATTGTGGAAAAATTCTGTGTCATGTAAAGGAATGGAATGTAAATATACTTTTAAAAATATAACCTCTAACAAACTAACAGAGGAAAATTGCAATAAAAATAGGTGAGTGTAAAGATAATGGTGATCTTTGAAAGTTTTTGTCTGACTGTCCACTGACAAAACCATTGCAGGGAATCTCAGTCTGGTCAGGTACAGTGAATCTTTCTGAGACAGTATTTGGCAGACACAATGAGAACACACATAAAAATTAATTGTTTTGTCCCTGTTATATTTAACACAGTTATTTTGTAAAGTAAAAATTATGATGCATAACATGGCAGGATTGTTAAATCACCTTTATAAACTAACTGGAGAATAAGAATTAATAATGCATGTCACTTTAAGATTAGTAAACTGAAGTACCTACGTATTTCTTGCACAGCACACTAATGCAGAGCAACTCATGTTGTTAGAGCTCTCACTACTATTTTAATCACCAAATTGTGCTCCCCCATTTATCTACGAAATTCCCAGAATGACATTACAGAAGGAGCACTGTAACCTTTTATGGACTTCAAAAAGTGCTAACAGTATTTTTAGACATTCACGTAGTGCTTCAACATAAGTGGGGATTTCCTGCTCTCAAACACTTATTCTTCACTTTTGGTATCTATAGATACTCATCTCAATGACCCTGAGGTACATATTTTGTCTGTAGACCTAGAATCAGCAATTTCATTACAGTTGACATCAAAGATACATTTACATGGCCTTGAAAAGCATGTTTTGCTTTGCTTTGCTTGTATTTTGTTTGTTTGTCTGAGGTGTTTTGTTTGTTTTGTGTGTGTGTGGTGGGGGGGGGGTTGTGGGGTTCTTTTTGGTTGGTTGGGGGTTTGTTTGTGGGGATTTTTGAAGATTAGTATCCTGAATTAAAGGTTCAGGGCTGGGAAGGTAGGTCTGGAATACAGCTACTTAGAAAAATGTTTTGATGTTAGACCCTGACAATCTTTTATTTACAAAATTATTCTATCAGATTTATTTTTTTCTTAATATTTTACAAAAACATCTAATCTGAGCATATTGTTACCTGCATATTTAGGTCAGTTTTTGACCATTTTTTTCCTCTTAGGAGCTCCATTTTGCTTTGCAATCAACATTGAATTAGAACAAGTACACTTGGTAAAGTTGAATTCACACATGTAGTCATTATTCCCATGACCTAAGTGATTTTAATAATTTTACAATTGATCCAACTTGTTCAGATTTAGAGTTCTCTTTTAAAATATAGTTTAGTCAAATTGTAAATGGTTTATCCCATGGTTATCACCACAAAGAAGCTTGATAACCAAATTAGTTTCTCAAACAAGGTTCAGAACTATATATATCTATACAATAGCCAAAATGAAATATTTTGTAAAGAAAGAACAGGTGGGTGAGTAGCTAGACATGGGAAATAATTCAGCTGTGTGACAGTTTGCCTTAAACTTCAAAAATATTTTTTTTCCTATTCACATTTAAATATTTAAAACCATGTAAGTCTCCTAAACTATTTGATATTTCAAATATTCAGAATTTAATAGCATTTTATTGGATATGTTGATTAGATTTCAGGTCCAAATGCTTTTCATTACTTGGAGCCTAAATAAAATACTAAATCACGGGATACAAGTAAAATTAAAGATCCAGGCAAAAATAGGCAAAAGCAAGAGCTCCCAGAGTTAAAGTTAAAATTCCAGCTTTTTCCACTTTAGTTTGACTGAGCTAGCATTGCCAAGTTTCACTTGGTGGGAATTCTTTTGAAGTCCCTCGGCATTGCATTTAAAACCTTTACAATATACTTCCCTTAGAGATGTAAAATCTTTCTTAGGGTCTTAAAATCTCACTCATGTAAATAATTAGAGTTGGAGATCCCTGAGGGCATCTGAAGTGTTGCAGTACCTTTGTCGGGGAAAAACTCTGGAAGGGATAATAATGACTTAAATGTAAACAGTGTTTTCCAAGCAGAAAGATCTCCAAGTGACAGAACATCATAGCAAGGCTGCACAGTCTTTCAGAACAGAAACTGAAGAACGAATTTGCTCAGTTCAGTGGAAAGCTTCTGAACTCACCGCTCTCATAGCTTCAATACAGATTCTACGATGTGTGCCTGTGGGCATTTCTGTACTGCAAAATGCAGGATAGACACCATTCAAATAGCTTTGAAGGAACTGTAATTCTTGCTAGTGTAGCATCAGTTAAAATTACAATAGATGTATGTGGGTGATTTAGGCAGCACTAATTAGTACCATGCTGAGAGTGCTCTATAACTCTTAATTCAGGCATTAGCTAATTTGGCTTTGAGAAGCTTTTTACCATTCTGCTTGGCTTGTTCTGGAATGGCTAATATGTTTCCAAATGAGGTTAATGCTAAAAAATCCCTTGATATTTGAAACTGATATAACTCCATTGGGAATAGCTACCCCAGCATCTTATTCTAGACTGTTTTGTGAAATAATTTATAGTTTGCTGAAGGCAGGCAGAAGACAGTATACCACTGTATATCACTGTGCAAATATCTCATGTACATAGAAAGTAAGAAGTCAGATCTAATGTAGTAAGTTCCTTAGAAAGAAATATCTGAATAAAATAGTAGATCATGGAAAAAGGATTCATCTTACCTAGCATTAACCATCAAAAGTTAAACATCTCATCTAAGCTATTTTGCTTATTTGCTTTCCTCTGTAATCACTGGAAAGATATAAACAGCCAAGTCATGGCCTAAGTTGTTATCTGGCCATACCTCTATTATTAGGGAGTTTAGGAAACTGCTTTAAGCAAAATGGCTGAGAAATGTTAGTGTGAAATGAGCTTCAGCTGTTACATGTTTTGGCTGACATTTTAATGATAACTGGCTGGTTTATCTGGGACTTGGTAATGCTAAAAATATTGAAATAAGGGGTTTTGTTTCTCATTGACTGTTTGAACTAATTGGTTTATGACTGGTTTAAGTTTTAGATGAAAGTTTGATTAATTTATGGCATTTTCAGTAATTTCATGGTCTTTAAGATGAATTTTTTTCTAGTAGAAGTGAAGAACTGATTTGATGTATTCATGAAATGGACCCAGTGATGTATCTTCTATTCTTAAAATAAAAAGCAACACTGACTGAAGATGATCTTCAAGAGTCCTGGTCCTATCATTTGAATTTATACCTGTTATTGAAGTTCTTTTCTGCATTTTAATGTGTAATGTTTTAACTACAACTGTTAATTATGGTAGCTTATCATAAATGGCAGACATTTTATTTGACAATCATTATCTAAAGGTCTTTTTTTAGTGTTCTATAACACAGCTGAAGAAAAGACCAGAGTATCAGAGTACTCATTTGCTATTCTTTTTCTTTTGCATAGTTTGCCACATGAAATGGGTCTGGGGCAGTAATTTCCTGGTAGCCACTGTGCTAATATATAAGATACAGAGAAAATAGTTTGACTAGATTAATTTAAGCCAAACTTTTGCCCATTTTAGCATAGAATCTGAGAAAACTAATCTTTTCTTTACCATGAATGCTGCACTAAATTGATATAGCAATGACAAATTTGGGCGGATAAAATTATTTGTTCATTGGAAACAGCCCTATCTTTAGATTTAGCAGATGATTCAGGTTTTTCCATATATGATTATGTTTTCTAATAAACACCATCAAATTGGTAATAGTGCAACTCAAAAATATAAATAAATACAAATAGTTCCATGGTTAAGAACTTGGGTCTCTTGCAAAGGTTTATGAATAAACTTAGAATGTAGTAACAATACAATTTTGATGACAAGCAATCTTTCATGAATACATATCTTCAAATTATCCAGTTTTTAAAAATTTTAACTGTTTTTCAGGAACTGTTTATTTCAGGCAGGAAGAAGCACCATACAATACAGAAAGTTTATAAAAATGTTTCTTTTTAGATTTTAGAACCATTCTGAAGTTCAGTAAAAAAACCCAAAGTAGAGGGTTCATTTCAATAAAATCCAAATTAAAAAAATAATATATTAGTGAAGAGGGTTTTTAATTTTAATTTTACTGGCTTAGTTTTCTTGACTGTCATGCAAACCACCTACCATATATATAAAGTGGACTTGATTCTGCAACTAAAGTTTTGTAAAAGTCCACATAGAAAGAACAGAACAATACCTACAACACTGAGAACTGAAAAGATACACTTCAAATTGTGTTAGTTTGAGGTACTAAATTACAGAGACAGAAGAGTTAACATCAGTATTCTTCAGGACTCCCAAAAAACCTTGAAGTGAGGAAAAAAAAAAAGTATAGGGGAAAGTATGATTATATATATTATATATATATAATATATTATATATATTATACTGCTTGTAGATATGGGAATGGAGATGTAACATATTGAGCAAAGAGGGTTCTGGGTTATTTCAAACTCGGCATTTTAAAAAAGTAACAATTTCACTGGACTTTGTTATTTTGCACATTAGAAACATAGCTGGGAATCACAAACATTTGGAAACCACCAGAACAGCTTGCAGATAACTAACAGCAGCATCCAGGACTTTTAGTAGCTATTTGGCACAAAGAAAAGAATTCACATTAAGTCTTTAGAGCCCTGTGCAATTAATTATATTCATTTCAGCCTGTTTTTTACTGTGCATTTTTACATGAGCTTTGCCATAAGTATCTGCATGTTACTGGAAGAGCTTTAATTGTAATTATCACTGGTTGCTCCTTTGTGTGGATAGGCACAAGCTTATTTAAGCAACACTTTTTGAGAGAATCAAAAGTAACTGAGAGAAGTTTAGGTATCTAAAAGCTTTACAATATTGCTGATAAATGAAGCTCTATACTGATACCTAAATCCAAATTTTCCAAAAAAATAACACAGTATTTATTTTTTGGGATTCCAGTTCAACACTTCAGGGAGTTCATTGTTGCAAGAGCCTCACTACTGTTAAAAAATGCCAATATCTGTATTTTGAACAATAAAAGGCATTGAACAGGTATGTCTATGCTATTTGGCACACGTTGGATTGAAACAATAAATAATCCCTGCAAAAAAACCACTGCTGAAAATGATTTCTAGGAACATGGAGGGAGAGTCAAGGTTCTACCCTATCACCTTGTCTCTGCTACTTGGTCCTTGTTGATAAACCACACAATGAAGAAGAAACAAAACGACCATTATTGCATCCAACCATTTAAACAGTATTCAAACAGTGGGATGTTGCTTGTTTCCATGTGACCCAGGAAAGGTGAACTCTTACTCCGAAGCACAATGGATAACATCAGGCAGTTTTAGCTGAAGTTTGCATTCATAACATATTTTGAAGCGTTTGGGTCTGAGTCAAATGTGTGTGACAGTTATTGTTACTTTACACAAGTAACTTCCCCTACTCAGTGCACTATTTTAGATATTACATTTGTAAATGATGCATCAAGAAAGCATGGAATTCTAGAGCTGCTAGGGTTTCCCATCCAGGCTCATTGAGAATTTCCTCCCTGAAGCCAACAAGGACTTCCTTCATTCTTTATGGAGAAAATTCTAGTTCTATAGCATAAACTAGAAGACATTAAAACATCTTCCTTGTTCTTCATTCCTTCAAAAAAAGACTGCATTCTAGGATAGAGAAAAAGGCAAATCACAAAATGAAAACATATCTTATTTTCTTGACAACTTGAACTGGATAAAATTTGTTCCTTAATGTCTTTCTGATACTCTGATTTACAGCTAAATAAAAAACATTCCTAAATAACAACAGAAATGTAATTCTGCTGGAATAGTTAACATAGTTTCTTCTGGGTTTAGCTGTAGAAAACTCTAATTTTTCAAAAGAAAATTTTCCTCTTTATACTTTCCCCACTTAAGAGGTGCAGGTGGGAGGGTGTTGGTAGTCAGGAAGGGAAATCCTTATTTTACCTGGCAGTTATTTTGGGAGACCCTGAAGCATACATTTTGAGATAGAAAAGTAATATAAAAGCATGATACAAAAACATAATTCAACTCTTCCTTCATTATGCCCTCAGAATTAAGAAAAGTCAGTCACCCCTTACAGGCTGAAAATAGTATCTGCAGTATTACTTCTGCATTGACAAAAAAAACAATTTGATAAATTTTTGGAGAGCAATCATTAAAAGTTTTAGCTCCTTGTCCTAACTTCCTTATTTAGAAAACTGTTATGGACTTGAGTGTTACATCTTGAAATCTTTTCCCAGTTTGCACCTTAATATTGTTCCTGAGCTATTTATATCTATTTTGTCATATATCAGTATTGCCCAAAAATATCAAGGAAGACGTTAAAATTGAGTACTGGATGTCCTCGTACCTTTTTTCTCTTCTTTGGGTAGGGGGGCAGGGGGCAAGATAGTAAGCAGTCAGAAATGTTTACTATTTACTGGTTCCAAGCACTTAACTCTGAAATAGTTTTAAACTCAGAATCTTGTCATGACTAAAGAGAGCACATCTTTAACATGGAAATTAGGATTTATTGTTAGTCTAATTTAAATCACAACAGTATAATCCATATAGTCTTTTCTCTAGAGTTAAACTACTTTTTCCATTCTTCTGGATCCTCAGATAAACAATTTCAATCCACTTCAAGAACAGGACTTTGTGATTAGTCATAATTATCCTGATGTCTTTTTGAGGAAAGATTTCTTCCTCCTCTATTTGAATTTATTTGGTTCTTTTCTATAATTTGTTCCAACAATTTGCTTACTTTGTCTTTTTTGCATTCGTTCCCCGCTAATTTTTACCTGCATTAGGATACAACTCCGTAACAAGCTCCCATGGCTCCAGTCTGCACAAAAAGGTTAATGCATGCGGAGAGGCAAACCCTGCAAGCTGCGGGAACTGCTGCTTTGTCCTTACTCGAGTGAACTCAGCTGTGGAGTTTGCTCCCCTGCTGGGGAAGTACCCAAACACTCACACGCAGCCTGAAGGTGCTCATCTCTGCTGATGGGCCATCACAGGCCATAATGAACTCAACTGCACTGACTTAATAGGCAGCTGTAAAGACTTAGAAGGTGCAAAAGATTCCTGAAGTGTCCCTGATCCACAGCATTACATCATCCAGGGTGAAACGCCTGCCCCAGTGGAAGTACCAGGGTGTTCCCATCGAGCCTGAGCGTAAATATTAACCCATCGAATGCTGTGTTTTGTGGGTTTGTCGTGCTGCCTGATTAATCTAGTCTGTGACCACCACTTTGACGAACAGACATCAAAAGTGCAAAAACTAAGGCGTGTGAGTTCCCCACGTGGTGACATCTTTTCTAGTCTTATCCTTTCTTCCCTTCTTTTTTTTTCCTTATACATTTTCTTATTTTTATGCTTTTATATTGCTTTGTTACCTTAGAAAATAATAACCAAAATGGCCACATAACTGCTTTCCATTGCAACCAAATTATATATTATATATCTATGTTATATATACATATAAAAATATATGCATATACTTACATATGTATATATTTACAAACAATGACCATTCAGTGTTGTTTCACTTTAATCTACCCCGAGGGATCCATTAACAAGAACCTGGGCAACCCTCACCTTCTAGGGTGGAGTGTAACAATATATTAAGTGCATTTCAACCAATTGGTTTGTTTGTGGGTTTTTTCCTGACGCTGGACATTGATTTGTAGCTGGTATTGCGTCTTCACCTCTGAAGAAAGTAGCATATACATAGGCACAACTGTGATGACAAAAGCAGTAAGATGTTCACAATGACTTGATAGATGTTAAATAATGCATAAGGAAGGACTATATACCCTAAGATTAGCTCAGTTGGTTACAACATGATGCTAATAACACCAGGGTTGTGGGGTTAGATCCTCGTAAGGGCCATTCAATCTGAGTGGTACTCAATGACTTTTGTGGGTCCCTTCTAACTAAGAATTTTCTATGAAATCTAGAATGCTTCCTGTCACACAAACCACCTGGAAGGGTGGCAATAGGCTCCTTGCATAGCATTGTCTAAGCTTTGATTCTTAAATGATCTGCTTTTCTGTTTCATGGAAGTTTGTCTCTGGGGTCACTCCTTTCTCTTGCTCTTGAAAAGGTGAATTTTTAGAGTATCTTAATACCCTTGTGTATTGATGTACTTTGTTTTGTGCTACAGAGGATTCTCTCTTGAAAGTAAAACATGTTCTGTTTCAAGATAACAAGTATTTTTCCACTGAGAGGTAGCCATTAATAGGCTTAGCACTGAGTAAATGAGATTCCTGTAAGGACTTACCCTATTTTGCTGCCGTGGACACAGACTGAGAAGTCTGGGATGGAAGATCCTTGAAGATTTATCATCCTTCAAACCATCCACCAACCAACTTACTTGAATAGATGTTCTGCCTGTGTTTTCAGGGAACCATTCCTAGCCTTACTAAAAATGACATACATAAAGAAAATGATGCCATCTAAATAAAATAATCGTGTGGCCATTACTTAGATGTTCACAGTCACAAAGGCAATTGTACTTTACAAACTGCCTGCAGAAATCTTGAGCCAGTCCAGTTTTCAGAAGAGGAATGTCCTTGAGAAAAGCAGAACTCAATTAAAAAACAAACAACATTACTACTGCAGGCAAAGTGTGCTAGGTGTGCGACTTTGTGTTGCAACACTAAGGGTCTAAAAATGTAAGTGAAGCAATAATTTAATAAAACTTATGTAGGAATTTCAGATGTCTGAGAATAACTCTTTTCAGTTGAGGTCTGGCTGTGCAACTTATCAATACTCTCCAGTTTTTCCTTTTTTGTATTCCTGGTACAGGCCTTGTCTGGGTATTCAACAGTCATTTACTGTGAATCAGAGTGTTTTGTCTCAATTCTTGAAATGGAGTTGAAGGAGAGCTTCAACCTTTCAAAATTAAGCTGCCTGTACTTAATTCTCTTGGACACTACTGTTCTCTGACTCTATTTCAGAGGATGAATCAGAAAGAGAAAGTCATCAATAATTTAGCTGTATTGGATTAACAGAGAAAAAACTAGATTAAAAAAAAAGAGAAAAGCTATAGAGAAAAACAATTATAGTGGAAGAAAACATCACAAAAGAATAAGGAACCTTATATTCTACAGTTGAAGTCTATAAAAACACTTCCTGAGAAACAGAAAAGAGGTATTTTGACCAAGCCTGGTTGGAGTCTTGAATATTTTGTCACATTAGAGCAAAGACCCAATCAGTTCATGATCTAGCCTGTCAGAATGGCTAAGCCTAATATCAAGACATTTAAGAGGGCTTGGCAGTTATCAAAGACAAGTGCCAGATTTTGCAGCTGGGTTGGGGGTATCCTGAATGTACTTATAGACTGGGGAATGTTGAATACGAGTCAGCAGCGTGCCCTGGCAGCAAGGGCCAACCATGTCCTAGTTTCATTATTAGCTGGTTGAAGGAGGTGATTGTCCTCCTCTATTCCGCACTTGTGCAGCCCCACCTCGAGTACTGGGTGTAGTTTTTGGCACCACAACATAAAAAAAAAAAAATCAAGCTATTAGAGAGTGTCCAAGAGAGGGCCACAAAGATGGTGAAGGGCCTTGAGGGGAAGCTATATGAGGAGTGGCTGAGGCCACTTGGTCTGTTCAGCCTGGAGGAGACTGAGGGGAGACCTCACTGCAGTTACAACTTCTTCACAAGGGGAAGAGGAGGGGCAGGCACTGATCTCTTCTCTGTAGTGCTCAGTGACAGGACCTGAGGGAATTGCCTGAAGTTCTGCCAGGGCAAGTTTAGGTTGCACAAGGTTCTTTACCACATTTCTGGAAATGTGAGGGACTATGTGCTTGAAAGAGCAATGTTTCATGAAATCTGCTTAACTTATTCCTAGTCCTTTCCTTACTGCTCTGATAATTATTTGAAGCATGACTATTTCAATTTATCTTTCTTACTTTTGCGCACGTTGAACGACAAAAAGGAGAAATTATGGGATTTTCCTTGACTTAGAGTAAAAACGTTCCTCTCTTGCTGGACCTGGCCTAAGTGAGGAAGAAAGTACACGCCTACTGTAGAGTATATAATGAATGTTGTATCATTATACATCTCCTCTGGGACGGGAGAAAGAAAGGGGTGAGATGTACCAGACATAGAAAACCACCAAGATCCACAGGCTGCAGGTAGCAAAGCTTGTGTTGGTATCCAGGAATCGAGAGGGGTATCAGAGCAGTTATTCATTTTAGAGGTTTTTAGTTGTGAAATGGACACTTCTCTGGTTACTGTATGTAAGATTCCAAATGAAAACTCTCACTAGTAACACTCTTGTTCACCTGTAGGTTGCTAATCTTCATAGTAATCTGTGATTAGTTATTGTGACAAATCAGCAAGAAAAATCTATTAATATGGAAGGCTTCTGCTTTACAATGTCTGTCAAAAATATCTTGAAGGAACCATCTATATCAACCTTAGCTGGAACTGCAATCAGGCTGTTTCACAGAATGAGCATTTGACAAAGTTAGCAAAAATTAAAATATCTTGAAAACATCTCTAAGATATAGCTAATTGGCCCTTCAGTCGGAACTATACTGAGAGGCCATTTGGGTTTTATTTGCAAAAAATCAAACCTCAAGGATATTTTCTAAGACTGTATTCCCACTCCTATGGGAAGCATTATTATATTTAGAGAGGCACACAAGCAGTGCTCTGATTGCACTTTTGCATACTCATTCATGGTATGAAAATAATCTTTGAGTTGATTTTTTTTTTTTTTTAAATGAGCATCTGACATTTCTGTAAACAACCAGGTCACTAATAAAGAAACTGGTATTACTTTTAAAAATGCTGGTGTGCTGATTATTTTTCACTTTTAATTTATTTTAGAATTATGAAGCATGGTAGAAACGTTCTAGATTATGGTCCATATAGGTTTGCACTGATAAAGCTATGGACGCAACAACTGTGGATATTAATCAGCTGCTTGTTACAATTGGTAAGAAGGTTAATCAATTTTTTTGCCATTGCAATTCTGTATATTTCTATGAAGGTCCAGTGCACTGAGTGCTAAATAAATTTGGTAGTGGAAAAAAATAAAAAAAAGAAAACAAAGCTAGCAAAATAGTTCTCACATACCAGGCATGAATTTGTAAACTCAGTGTCAGTAAGAAGCAGAAAGAAAGTGGTGGTAAGAAACATGAAAACTTTTTTATTTTTTTGAGTGTATTTAATTTGCAAAGACCACCACAAGGTAGCAATAGCTACCATAGCAATCCATGTTCCTCTCCATAGTGATTTGTAATACCTTGGAGAAAATGGATCCCCAAAGATTTCATTGATTTACTCATGAATTGAGACCATCCTGTGAACATCTAGTGCCTCCATAAACTTTTGATGTGGTCAGGAGGTTCAGCTGTTACACATTGATCTATTTATATTAACAATTTCATCTAACAAGGGTCAATTAAAATAGTCTTTCATGCAAATGGAATTTTGTCTACAACTTAGTAGTTCATAAATACTTCTAATTTTAATTTCTGATCATTGTGTTAAGCTTTATTAAGCTTTCTTTTTTCTTCCTCTGTTTGTTCTTCAGTAGGGATGACAGCTGCTCAGTTTACGAGCTGTGTAGTTGCACCTGCAGTGTGTAACATTGCAGAGAATCACTCTTTGAGACAGTCATCTTACATGGTTCCTTCTTTTCTGAAGGGGTTCTTCACTGCTCTGCTGGTTTGGTTAAGGCTTATCAGGAGCTCCTGAGATCATACAGCGGAGGGGGAGGATGTACTACCCCATACAGACAGAAAATTACTCAAGTGGTCTGCCCTTACTGGAAAAGCTTCAACAAAGACCAAATCTACTGAAGCTCCTTGAAGTTTCCTACTTCTGAAAGCAAACTCAGCTGTCTTAGAGCTGGGAAATATCTATGGAGTCTCAAAACTGCCTCTGAGGTGTGTGGAGGAGGAAGGGGAGCACAGTCAAAGCCACAGATACAGATTTAGCAACTTCAGTATCAGCAGATATTACATCAGTGGTCTTGTGCCCAGAAAGTTTTCTTTCAGGCATACACAGTCATTCAGCTATGGCTATCTCATGCTCTCTGGTCAACTCTTTGTGTTGTCCTGATGACAATGCAAGTGGTTGACCTCGTATACAGGGATAAAACTTGCACAGACCATTGTATCAATCAGTGTATGTATTTGCTTACAAAGACTATGCTAAAATCACCAAATATACCTCACTAGTTGTACTAGTTTGAAAACAATCCAGTGAGAGATCTCAAGTCAGAATTATAATTTAATAGGAAAACTAAAATCAATGCCATAGTACAAGAACACTGACAGAGTCAGTTAGTCAGGGTGGTGGTAGCAGTCCAGATGAAGTGGTTCTGTTGAAGCAGTGATCCTGTAGAAGTCTGGTCTTCACCTGAAGGTCCAGTGGTAGCTCTTGTCCTCTAGGAACCCAGTAGGTAAGGGCTGCCTGTGGCATTCCAAACCTCAAATTATATCCAGGTAGGAATGCTTGGCTCCTCCCCCTGGGTGGAGCATCTCACAATGGGATGATGTCATTTTATGAATCATGCAGTGAGGCTGGGTGGCCAATTAACAGAAGAGATCTCTCTGGAGGGAGTTATCAGGGATGTGTCATGGAAAAGACAACAACACCACCTGGTTTTTACAGATGGTGATAGCATACGTACTTTTGGTTACATCTTACACTGTAACCTAAGACACTAGTGCTGCTGCACAACATCTTCTCTGTATTTTTATTATGGTTCTGTGCTTATAGCACTGACTAAAAAAAGTATTCTCCTAGTGGCGAAAGCAATGGCAATGAAATTAAAAAATCACTTTAAAGTGAGAATCATCTTCTCTGGGATTCAGATTTAAAATATTTTAACTACTACCTGGAGTAAACTATTTATCTAACAGAATATAAGTGCAAAAGGTTTCCATGCACTCTGTTAACTTCAGCCCTAATTAAAACCCATGGACTAAAAAAGATTTTCACAAATATTCTTATAGTATCCATGGAGAACTCACTTCATTTTATTCTTTTTATGATCATGAATTATGGCCTCAAAATATAAGGAAATTTTTAATTTGTTTAATTTTTAATTAATTTTTGGAAATATGTGTATCTTCTGATTTCCGGTTTTTAGTAGCATTTAGATTTGCTTGAAATGTGAATCCGTTTTTCCTTTGGCTGCTATTCGTTGCTGTCATGTTCAGGTTATGGATCAAGAGTAATAACACACTAGTAAATCTAGTGTCCAATAACACATCAAAAAGGAAAAAAATCAACAGTGATATTAGTATCCAATTTGAACATTAAAAACCCCAAATCAAATAAAACCAACCAACCAACTCTATACATTTAAAACATAAGTATTTATCATAATGCCCACAAACATGTTTCATTTAAATTACTTTTATGACTCTATCAGAAACTGAAGTGAGAATAAGGTAGCAGTCAGTTCCTGCCAAAATGCACCCAATATTAAAGGTCTTTTTGAATCTGACAATTCATTTATGAGGCACGCAGTTTTATTAGCTCCGGTATTTGTAACAGGGGACCCTTTCAGCTGTTCTTCTTTGAAGTGAAAATTAATCTTTAGAAGAATCATATAATTATAGAATCACAGAATATCCTAAGTTGGAAGGGACCCAAAAAGATCATTGAGTCCGGCTCCTGGCACTGTACAGGACACCCCAAGAGTCACACCATGTGCCTGAGAGCATTGTCCAAATGCTTCTTGAACTCTGTCAGGCTTCCCTGGGGAGCCTGTTCCAGTGCCCAACCACCCTCTGAGCTAAGAAGTTCATATGTTTGGTGGTTGCCCAGACCTCTAATTTATCAAGAACCATAAACTGGACTAGTCCAAGCCACAATAAGAGCAAAGAAATCAGTTAATTCAGGGAAGAGTGCTTGTGTTCCAAAATGGAATGTGTGGCATTTCTGTGGAAATTAAAGCTGAGTAAGCCTAGCAGGGATCGCTAACCTTACTCTGTAAGTATTCTCAAGAAGTCTAGTTGTTTGTTTTTCCTAGATTAATTCCAGGTCCACTGGAAATTTTTTTCTAGTGCAATTTTTTACCCTCTCTCAGTTTAGCGGAACTTGCATTCCATTATACACTTCTGTTATTCTAATCAGGATATTAGTACTTTAAATATAATTTTAGGTTCCCATGATATATTAATGTTGTTAAAAAAAATATTTTGTAACATAATTTTGCATAATAATATAATACATTATTATATATTATTATAGAAATACATATAATTGTATGTAAATCATATGTGTTATATGTATCATGAATACATACTGTATATATATTACAATGATATGTATATTATATACACATATGTAATTATCAGATAATCATATATAATAAATGTTATCTATTATAATTATACAATTACATTTAAGCTACACCAACTTGCTATTTTATTTTTTTAATTGCATTGTTTTATTTTACTTTAATATTTCCAATAAAATTTCAGGGACAGATTTCTGCTTCATTTATGTTTGAACAGTTATAGTCTAGTGAGTGATATCTCCATGCGGTTGACAGAAAAAGACTTGTCTGTCTTTCCTATATGTCTGGATCAATCTTTTCTTATTACACTGAATTTACACGTGCTTTAGATGTTCCCAATATATGGAGCTACTTCTACTACAATAAACCATCTATTGGGCAGAAATTTCTAATTCTTTTGCAATGAATCAGAACCCATTTTCACTGTCCTTTTCTCCTTTCAAGGATACTATGTCTGGAATATTTTTTTGGATCAAGGGTAGAAGCATGTGCCTTGTTATCAAGAAGTTTCACTAACATACATAATTATTTTTTCAACTTTCTGTCAGTGAACCTTTTAGTACACTAAAATATCACTTACCCTGAGCATCACTGAAAATTTTGATTTTCTTTATTCCCTCTACTCCACGACAAAAAAGGCAGACGATTGAGTGTCAAGATCTTACCTTCAAGATCTGACCTTTGAGAACTGTATGCCCAGTGAGAAAACTTTCGTCATATTTCACTTTTAGAGTGTCACAAGATTTCAGTGTTTCAAATCTATTAAATCTAAACTCCCCTCAGACTTAAAACATTTATTGTTTTCATTCCTTTCACCAGCCCTCAGAGCACACCATTCTTCTGTACCCTCAAGGGGAGTATTTAACTTTGATTTCTGTTCTTTTTCCTTGACTCCAGGAAAGTTGTCTGATTTGATTTGGCCTCTTGAGCATATGTTGCCTCTGAAGCCTGACTCCATACTTTGGGAGTGTCTGGAATGGTCCCCACTTTGTTTCCTTCCAATATGTTGAGAAAGATTTGGGGATGACAAACCAGTATGCCTCTGGAAAGGCAGAGTTGCAGCAAAAAACCCAAACAAAAATAATGTTTTTGTTTTGTTTTTTTTTCTCTGTAAAACTTTTCATAATTTGCAACCTGACTTTCAGATCAGGATGAAATTTACACTCCAAACACTCCCACTTCTTTACATATTGACTGAGATTTGTCCTTAAGAATTGGTGGTACAGAAGAGTTGTAACGTTAATTTGACAGTAATGTTACAAAATTGTATCTATCACAGAATGACTGTACATCTTATTGCCAACAGTTCCTGACATTTAGGAAGCCAAAGCAAATAGCAGATTGTCAAACCCATCATATTTTTCTTGAGTTACTAGCCTTCAATCTAAGAAAATACACATTCAGTTGATTGAAATTTTAGACATCTTTTCTCTAAGGAAGATCATTCTAACTGATCAAGTTATCAGCTGATTATTTGTTACCCTAGTAATGATGCAATTCTATCCTCATTAAGTTTCAAATGTAGAACTTTCAGAATAATTTAAACGTTACTATGTTCTGAGGCTCACACTCAATATTTTGAAATGTGTTTCAACTGTCCATTTTGAAGAAAACTTATTATAAACACAGTAATTATCGCTGAATGATTTATTAATTTGCAAAATTATTTCATGATGAACAAGGTGCCTTGATGTTACTAAAACTTAATTTCGAAAGACCATTCTTTGAGAAAAAAGGAAAGAACCAGAAAATCACTGCAAAGGCAAATATAATACTGTGTAAATTAACTTTGCAAAATTTGGCATCACACAACCAATAATAATTTGCGATGCATGATTAGTGAACTGCTCATCCAAGTGAACTACAGAAAGATAGTAAAGTACCTCTTTGGGTTTTTTTTTCTGAATATGGCAATCATATGGTAAAATAAATAACAATCTCAGTGCATTGTCTCCTATGTTGGCAACATTTGCTGCAGCAGGAGTCATCTATTCCTACAAAAAGGACACATTATTATGCTTAGCATTCTCTCAGAAAAAGGGATAGATTGTTGTCTTAGTGTCTGGCTGCCAATGAAACAAAGCATATAAGATGGTTATGAAAATGCTGCACAGTTGGAAATATTCTAACTTGAAAAATTTTTCTGCATGCCTCTCCTTTAGCATCAAAAAGACAACAGCGAAAAGACTTCTAGGCTTTTGGCATAGGCAGACCTGTCTGACATTTTATTGCCCCTGAGAATGTACTGGCCAAAGTACCTGCTTATTTTGTGTATGTGTATAGCAAAGGGACGTAAATTGCACATGAATCAGTTCAGAGTGAAAACCGATTAGAAATTTTTAACTATCAGAAAAGTGAGATTTTGAAACAGTCTTCGAACAGGGAAGCCAGCTTAAATATGGATCTTGATAAGTTTGCATGAAGGAGACCATAGTATGGATTCCTTAAAGTAGAGCAAAGACACTGTAACAAAGGAATTTCTCTCTGGCTTCCCGAATTATAAACTTCTTCATTTCTGTATTGTCTGTTATAAAACACTATATTAGAATTCCTGCTGCTTCTGCAGGTATTTTGAGATAGATTTTGATTTAAACACTGCCATTCAAGTTTATATTTAAGTAGGGCACCAAATTTGTTTGAGAACCTTTGCATCATTAACAAGTTGTATCCATCCCTATGATTCAACAGGGGTCCAAATGCTATTACAGAATGCTTTCCCCTTAAAAATAATTAAGTGCTGCAAAAAAATGAAGATTATACTTAACAGAGTTAGAATAGATATGTTTATGAAAAAAAGAGTACATTTGGTGTACTGTATGGAGAAGTTTGGATGTGTGCTGATCTTTGATCAATTGGTTGACCTGTAGATCTGGAGTTTAAATACCCTCTAGAAAAGCTGAGGGGTTTTCTCCTTTTCTCTGATGTCTGGATTTGATCACATTTTTGTTTAAAATTGCTTCTTAGAGGCAATAATTTCTGTCCTAATGCACAATGCCCAGGTTACTCATTTACATATCTGTATCCATCATGTTCTTTTAAATTACATGACGTATTTTTCTGAGATGGACTAAACTTAAAACCAGCGGCTCAAGAGCTGATTAATGGCCTTATAAACTGTGAGGAAAGAAAGAGTTTTAGCACATAAGGAAAACCCTTACAATGAGTCATGATGATCAGCATGTTCTCATAATTATTAAAATGTCACACTTTTTTAGGATAAAATGAAACATTGTCTGTTCTGCCTCAAGTTTAACTCCTGATAAAAAACCCCATGAAATTATTTTCATCTAAAATGATTCCTCTTTAGTTTTTCAGAGATTCCAAATAAGTACATTTTTTTCTCACTTGTTTTTCCCTTTTACAGAAAAGTAAATCAAAAATTATCCATTTTAGTGCATGAATAGTTAGTTTCGGTTAACCTATAAAAAACATAAAATTAACCCAAAATCTGACCTTGTTAGAACCTTGCATTTTGATGTGTTTCAGGTCCAAATCTGATGTTTTTGTTAAAGACCTATAACAAACAATAAAGTGTTTTGTACAAAGAGAATTTCTACAGCTTTTTTTCCAAAAACTTATTGGTGACCGATACCATTCTCTCCACACAGCCTCAGAAATATCTGTGGTCTAATTTTGTACTGATATACTTACCATATGTGCTTATAATAGATTTCCTAGATTTATTGTGAAGAATGGAGATACTCTTACACAAAGATTGCTATGGAAATGATCCATTCTTAAAGCTATTTGGACAATGGTCAGGTGTACTGTCTCATACAATAATCATAATCAGGTACCACATGAGTTATAATTGGATCTAGCCATAACGTGCATCATCTTAAAAAAGATATCTCAGATAGTGTTTATTGAATTAATCCTGAAAAGCCTAATTCACTCCATTAATTTTAATAGGAAACAAGGTAGACTAGACTAGATGTTGAAATTTTCATTGCATATATATGTAGTTTATGTTAAATTATTCTCACTTTCTATGTCTAAAATATAAATGAACTATATGAATTGTTTTCAGCTCTTGCATTTATTTTTCTTCAAAAGATATTAAGTTCTTATCTTCCAGCTGAATGTTTGGGTTTTGTTCTGCATTTCTGTAAAAACTTTCATGTATTCTTATGCCCAGAGATGGGCAGCAAAGCCTGTGAAGGGTGTAGAAAACATGTCTTATGAGGAGAAATCAAATGAATTGGGGTTGTTTGGCCTGCGGAGGAGGATGCTTGAATGGGACCACATTGCTCTCTATAGCTGCCTGAAAGAATAGTTATTAATTTTCCATGCTATGAGCTATTTTTCATGCTTTGAAAGACGAGTTGAATTTTGTTACTTGTTAAAAATTCATCAGATATCATTTTAGCTTGGTATTGTTTTTTGGAAATTTTTCCTTTCAAAATCTTCTCCATCATGCACCTTTCAATAGAGTCCCAATACCTGGCCTTCCAGATATAACTGAATGAAAATAAAAACATATGAAAGAGAATTAAATTTGTCTGGATATATGTTTGAATCTTGGAGAGCTTAATGATCATTTGTTTAGATCAGAACAGTTTGTTTGATCTCTTATGACTGATCTGTCCTGGTGTTTAGTTTTCCCTGATTTCTCGAAAATTTTCCATTGGAATAATATTATTACCATGTTCTACTTTATAACTAATGCATTGATAAGTTTGTTTTAAGGAAGTAAAAATTACTCATGAAAAGGCAGTTAAATTCATATTTGGAACCATCGGAAATTCTGTCTGATCCTATTGAAACTATCACAGTTTTTGGCTACAGCTACGAGATTTCCCAGAATACAAGTATCTGAAATTGGCCTTCCTCTTACTTTATTGTAAATTTTACTGTATCATGTTTTTCCTTTTTCAGAGATGTAAAAAATTATACCCTCAGGAATCAAAATAACTTTAACTATGCTAATTTCATGGAAACTAAATAATTGGATTTATACCTTCAGGATATTGTCTTTCTCAAAAGCACTTCAATGAACGCTGTGAAATTTTAATTTTTCAGTAAACCTGCAAGCCTCTTATGAAGACAAAACTTGATGACTGAAAGACATTTTGGCAATGACTTAAAACATAAATGATATTTTAATTCTGAAATGTCTTGTAATGGTTTACTTTCTGGAAGCACAAGTAGTAACTATAAAAAAAAGGAAAGATTGATGTGCTATGCATGAACAGAAAATTCTTGGATATATTCTCTTTTCTTCTCACAAATGAGACAATATTCCTGAAAACAAAAGTCATCCCTATAAACATAGAATTTAGAGGAAAAGAATTAGAGCTTGAATATTACAAAGGAGGGAGACAGCTGCAACTGAATTAATGATAGGAGGTAAAAAAATAACCCCTTTAAAAATTATTTTAGCATATTATTAGGCAACTCATCAAATACAGGCTTCCTTTGAATAATTAAATCTTCCCCAAAATTCTAAAAATTTAGGCAGGGGCTTGAATGTCTATTATTTACAATAGTTAGAAATCTATTTCAGTTTTTGGGGTTTGGGTTTTTTTTTCTGGTGAGGGTTTTTTTTTTTTTTTTGGTGCCTTGGCCTTTTAGATGATTTAAAAATATCTTCCCATTGAAATGTCTTGCTTTTTTGTCTTCTGACACTTCTAGCTTCCTAATAACTCTATTCACAAGAACAGCAGCTGGCGCCTGCACAAAATTAGGAAAAAGAATATAAATAGTATTGCATTTTATTTATAATGCATTCTTTTTGCAAACTCTTATAAAATGCATTCCAGTGAGAAGTAGGTGCTTTCCAAAGTGAGTGGTAGGATTTTTCATATTATGAAAAGATGTGTAAGAAAAAAAAAGAAAGAAAGGATGAATAGCTAAAATGAAAAAGTGACAATAGCAATGGTGTTTATAATACTGGTGAAAATAGATAAGAACAAAGACATGAGAAAAGGTTAAGGGAATTGGAAATATGAGAACAGTATTAAAGGAATGATAAGATGTAGCCTGTCAGGAAAGAATTCAGGGATTTTGAAATTTTGATATGTGAAAAAGTCATGCAAGTGACAGAAGAGACTCAATTGCTCAACAGGTGCTCAGTGAACAAAAACTAAGCTTTTTGTGAAGGATCACAAAATGATAAAGAGGAACAATAAAGTTTATTCAATGACATGATCAAGTTTCTCAAAACCAATTCAGACACAATCAGAAAAAGTCCAAAGGAAATAGAAATAAAGACATAATGTGATATTGTATGTTGCATCAAGAAAAAGCTTTACAATATGTTACTATTGCTAGACTTCAGGGCTTTGGAATGACATTTGCAAAAAAATCTCAGGCACTAAACTGGGAATAAAGGTGAAGGTAAAAATGTGTCATATAAGCTGATGGATTTAATGCACAGCATTTCAGACTTTAAAAGGAATTAAAGTCCTTTCCACTTTTGTGCCTGAAGACAATGACAAAATCTTGTGAAAAATCATTATGGTGTCAAAATTATGTCACTAAAGAAGTTCCAGGCCAGAAACATGCTGCTAGGTCTTCTTTGAAATATGCTGTTTTTTAAAACAGGGGTGTTGGTCAACAGTGTACCCATGTGGACAGCAGGCATCCTGGCTTGTATCAGCAACACAGCAGGAACAGAGCTGCAATTGTCCTCTTGGACTGGGCACTGGGGAGGCCTCACTTTGAATCCTGTGCTCAGCTCTGGGCCCCTCACTACAAGGACATTGAGGTGCTGGAGCATGTCCAGAGGAGAGCAGTGAAGCTGGTGAAGGGTCTGGAACACAAATCTTATGAGGAGTGGCTGAAGGAGCTGGGGATGTTTAGTCTGGAGAAAAGGAGTCTCAGGGGAGACCTTATAACTGTCTACAACTGCCTGAAAGGAGACCAGCCAATCTCTTTTTCCAAGTAACAATACACAGGAAAACGGGCAATGGGCTCTTACACCAAGGGAGGTTTAGACTGAATAGTAGGAAAAATGTCTTCACTGAAAGGGTGGTCAGGCATGGTAACAGCCTGCGCAGCAAAGTGACTGAGCCACCATCCATGCAGGCATTTAAAAGGCGTGTAGACGTGGTGCTTAGGCACATGGTTTAGTGGTGGACTTGGCAGTGTTAACTTTATGTTTAGACACAATGAGCTTGGAGGCGTTTTCCAACATAAATAATTCTACGTTTCTAAAATCTTGGTGTAGTCAGAAATGTCTGTATCGTGTTGTATCATGAACACAATAAGGGTATAGAAAGAATATGAAAAATTAACATAATCATTTAAATGTGGAGAAATAGGTAGCCTACAGACCAGTACAGTCCAATGCCAAATTCAGGCAGACTCCAGACATTTGGAAGATTCCACAATTCTAGAGCTTTATGCAAATTGTAGACTTCAGGGACTTTTTTTTTTTTTTATTTTTTAATATACGGGGAGATTATAAAAGAAGTGCCTCTCATCAAGAGAAAGCAGATGTCACAGATTTATTGTGTCTTGCCATCCTTTCTTTCCCCAGTGATTGAAAATAGCGCTCGCATTTAAAAGCCTGGAACTTGTATTTTGTTTTCTGTGAAGGTGTTTGGAGACATTGTTTCTGGGGAGGACTAAATGGATCCAGAGAAGGCAATAGTCACAAAATTACTTTGCCACACTGACTCTGGAAAATTTGCTGACATGTATCGTCACTTTGCTTACTTCGAATTTGCTCAGCCCCCAGAATGGCCATAGTGCTGTCCAGATCGATTTTATTCAGACACAAGTTAATGCTGTGAAGAGACACTTTGAAACAAAAGGATCTATTCCAGATGAATGCCATAACAAAGAAAAGAAGAAAAGAATAAAGGAAGGATGGGAGGAAGGAAGAAAGAGAGGGAGGGAATATAACTAGATAAAATAATTAATAGAACAGTATTCAAGCTGAAATTCTTAGATAAACTTTTATTTTAAATCCTTTAAGCATTTAAGTCCCTTTAAGATTTTCCAGTCCTTTAATTTTTTTCCTACCCTCTCCATTCTGTTAAATGGTGGCGTGTAGATGTTTGACTGTATTTGTTCAGTTAAATATATTTTTCCCAGTTCAACTCTTCAATTTACCTTCATTGTAACCTCAAAGTTTTCTTTTGAGTCTTTTTTAGCCACATTCTTTTCATTCTTACTAGGTCTTGAGATGTACCTTATTATGTTTTCCTGGAGTATTCCATGTACCATCAAAAATTTGCTTTTATATTCGGACTTCTGATGCATGCTGCTATCAAGTGACTTCCACACTCAGAAAAATGGTTGAAATTGCTATTATTTTTATTTAATATTTCAGAGGCCATGAGAAAAGAATAACATCTAGAGGTATTCATGAGAGATTTTCAAGGGGATTTTGTGTTTATAAGGCCAGGAAATACTATGAAGAAACAGTTCAAAACAAATGGAATTTCAGGTTTCCAGTGGTAGTATAGTTTTAAAGTAAAAGAACAATAACTTGATGGAAAGTTTTGATAAGATTTATGATGTTTTATTTTGCCCATAAATGAAATTTTGGACTTCAGAATTCCACTTGTATTTTGTCTTTTTCTTTTGTTTTTGTCTCAAGAGGTATTTCCAGTGTTTTGAAATGGTTGTAAATAATCTGTTTATTAGTAAGTATTTATTTGTGTGTTTATTACTTTTTTTCAGACCATTTAATGAAAACTACACAGTTCATTTCTCTAGCAGTCTTGGAATAAATTACAATGTCATTAAGAGTGGCAGAATGCACAATTAATGATTTGCAAAAGTATGCCAGTAAAACCATGCTGGAAAAATTGGGAAATTAATAAAGCTGTAATGTAATTAGAGTCAAAATTTGTATTCTGGGAGAAAATCTATGTCAAACTTAGTGGTTGTGCCGAGCTAATATATTTCAAGTTGCACTTAAGGGTGGCACCATACTTCCTACAGAGAAGGACTTGTTATCACAGGAACACAGTAAAATCTAGAGTGAAAAATGACAGCTCTGTAACCTCCTAAAACCATTTTACAGCTATTCATGTAGTAGGCCAGATCCCCAGCCACTGTATATTAGCACTGTGACATTGTTAAGACACCGCATTGCACAACAAATTTTTACAGCAGTGAAATAACCGGCAAAAAAAAGATGAAAAATGTCTTTGTGTTTATTCAGTATGGTATTGGCAAAGAACTACTTGAACCTGAACCACAAGCCTTCCTGCCATTCCCTCTCAAATTTTGTGTATATAGAAACACCAGTTTTCTTGGGTGTATTGAATCAGTGTCCAGAGCCCTGATAAAGGAACAAACTTTGCTGTGCATCGGCAAAACCAGCTTGAGGTGTCCTTATCTCTGTGCAGAAACAGGGAATAGGTGGTGTTGAAATGCTCAATTAGAAATCATGGTGGGGGGTTGTCATTATCACTGTACATGTGGTTGATACTGCAGGAAGAGTTTAAAAGTAAACAGTAAAAAGGAGGATTAATCGGAAAAAAATTTTGAACTTAAATTTTTTGAACTTTAAGGCCCTTCTATGTTCAGTGAAAAACATAGGCACTTTTAAAGGTGTTTTATGCTATCCAGATTGTGAGGATAGATGGATGAGTCACCCTGTAGAGGAGCTTATCAGTTTCTGTGGAATATAAAATATTGGTGAACAATTCAACTAGTTCTGGAGCCTAACTTTCAGAGGTTTAAATGATAAGGAAGGAAATGCCACCTCTAATTTTAAAGATTTCTCATTCAGCTGAAATTCTAGTACTGATTTCCTACTACTTTTGCCTCAAAAAAAACCCCAAATCAACAGCCTGTATTTTTAAATTAAATATATAAACATTCATTTTAAGCATGTAGTTATTGGTTATAAATAGTGACTAAGATTTCACTGTAACATGTGCTTTACATGTTACATGAGTAAAAGATGATTATTTGAAACCATTTCAGAGAAGAATAATTTTTAGTTAACACTTCTAGAGCACGTGAGTTATTTGTCCAGCAAAAAAGCAGACTTGTCTCAGAGTAATCCCTTTAAAATGGCACCAGCTCCTTAGATTTTTACTTAGGGAAGGGTGGACACTTCTTACCAACTGGTAGTAACAAACGTGGTGGTAGAAATACAAGGAAACAGCAAGCAGAGAGAGAGAGAGGAAGGAAGGAAGGAAGTAGGGAAGGAAAGAAAAAAATGAAAGAAGACACTTGAGAAAATGATTAGTAGTTAAATAAATTTGTTCTTTTAATTTTGTACTAAAAAATCACGAAGGAAACTGAACTTTTTCATCAGTGTTAATATTTTGCATAGTAGAACCTATGGATGACACAGGATAAATAAAAGTGCCAGCTATACCTTATTTTGAGCTGAGTGATTGAAATGACAAAGAGCTTTTTACCTCACTCCAAGAATAAGCATAAATTCTTTAGGTGGCTGTTAGCATCACACATTTATCAATTATGACAAATCATTAGCTTTAATGGAAAATAACAGAGGAATGAAAATGCTCCTTGACTATAGCTGGGAATAAAAAATAGCCTGAAGGCATCCTGCTCTTTACATAGATTGACATTAGATTATAATTATCTTTTATTGTGAGACATTGTTTGAATCTATCATTCAGATTTTTATAACATCAGATATAGTTATTCATGTTCACTATGCTGTGGGGAAATAATGTGCTAATCTGGACCTTGATAACAGTTTTGGACGATCACATTGGAAAGATAGTCATGATTATCTTGAACAGGTAGGAACACAACACTTATGTGAATACTGCTTTTTCATCAAAAACAGTTAATAAAAGGAACAAAGACAGTTAAAGCCAGCAGCTACTGCACTTGCAGCTATTCCCGAGTATGCTTGTGTCTTCTGTCAAAAGACTGAGTTTGGTTTTGTTCACTTAGGTTTAATGTGTGATGAATTCCTGGGTAGCACAGCCACAAGCCACTTGGAAAAACACTAGACAAAGCACAAGGAAGAAGTGAGAAACCAACTACTAGACTAAGGATTTTCTAGTGTTTCAACTGCAGCCCCACATCCTGCATTGGAAGAAAGATTAAAAGTAGGAACTGAGCTAAAAAGCAGTCTGTACCAACTTATATGAATCAGTCTTCAAAAAAGTTAGACACATAAACATCTAATTTGAACCAGAAAGGACAAACGGCTACAGACTTACAAAACAGCTGAGTTTTAAGCCAAGACTTTGCTGGAAGAATCACCTACAACACAAACCCAGCAGTTGTCTCTGTGGCTTTCCTTTTTGTTCTGCAAAATATGTAGATCTCCCACATAGATCTCTCCATATATCATAGAAACCTTTTTCAATATGCATGTGTGTCTTTCAAAACATAGCGGAAAACTAGGTAAGAATTGAAGAAGCAAATGTGTGTGATTTATGGATCCTTCACTGTTTTGGGGAGGAAAGAAAAAAATCTGCTGGCTAAGAGAAGATAAAAGAAAGCTCGAGACAAGACAAAGGAAAGCATTCTGGACCAGAACATTTGAAATTTTCTGTAACACTTTGTTTCAAATCTTGCCATGCTTTAATGTACACTGTCCTTTAATGAATCATGTACTTCTTTTGGCTCATTAGTGTCATGCCAGTCATTCAAAGGAGCAGTAAGTTGATCGATATTCTAGCTCAGAAGTTTATAGTGTGTCACTTTTGCACTCCTCTTCCTTGCAGAGAAGATATATCTGTCTTTCATGATCTCTGGAAGTGAGAAATGTCATTGCTGGGATGACATCAACTTTTAACAGGCTTTCCAGACCCTTAGGCAATGAAGTCATTCATACTTCTAAAATAGTAGAATATTTGCAGTCACTTTAAGGTCATTCTGAACTCTGCCAGGTTTATGTCTCAAACAGGTCTGTAACCAGTTTATATTTACGCCCTCCATGACTGGCATATGTAGTTAAATGTTGGCACAAATTAACAAGATCCAGAGCACTGAAACTTGATTCTGTTCCTTTAATACAGACAACCACAGTTTCCCTGCCTTGCTTCTCTGCACCTACCCAAAGAAGAGGGACTGGATCTCAGCCACTGACAATTTTTCCCATACTGATGGTTTGGATACCTTATAGTGTCTTAAAGGCAACTGAATTCACTAAAATTAATATATTTTTTACAATATAAAGAAATATTATTCCAGAAAATGAAATGTTTCTCAGGGGAAAAAAAAGGTTTATTAACAACAACAGTAATAAAGGAAATGTTTGGTGCTTTTTAAATTTAAAAATGCTTTTGTTTGTTTGTTTATTTTCTCGAATGAATGGCATGACTTTAAAGACAGATTCACGGAGAGTTTTTTTGCCATTCACAAAAGCATCAGGGAAAGAGACCTGTCCTAGTATGAACTATGACATGGTAGGCAGGACATTCGATGGAATATGTGAAACTCCAGAAGAAGTCTTTCCTCTGATGGATTTAGAGCATTCTCTGAAGTGGTACTTCATGTGGCAGTTTGTTCCCATTTCACTGAATCATAGATGTGTCTTGTGAGGAGTCCAGTTTATGACAGAGTGCCTTTTACCTCCAGTCTTCCTGCAGCTGCTCCATTTGATGCTCACAAACCCTTAACAGAGGAAGAAGGCTATCCTATCCCTAGACAAGGGTCCACACACTTACTACAAGTGATCTGGTGCATTAGAGTTGCTTTCATTTTCTCTGTCTTTAGTGTAATACCATAGGTCTGAACAAGGTGCTTTACTGAGACTACTTCCTGGCAACTCCCCATGGCAATCTAGAAATGTATTAGGAGTTGTATGGTATATTTAATAGCTTATTATTTGTCTATAATTTTTAAGATTCCTGACCTTTTTTTCTTACTCCTTGTTTCTTCTGAAAAAAGATCTTACTCTTTGAGAATGGATGTAGCGTGATAGGTATATGCTCATCAGGAAATGGACTGGAATATCTTCAAAACACTATTTCCTTGACATTGGCAAGGTTTTTTCTCCATACTTTATAGGCAAGTAACCTACGAATAAACCAGAAAAAATACTATTTATGTTATACATTAACAATTATTTGAACAAAACATTATCACTTAAGTAATGAAAATTCAATGAGTTTACATAAAACATAAATTTAAGAACAATACCTTTTTTTTTTCTTTAACTGAGGACCTAACAAGTGACTAAATGACTGTGGTGCTTAAATAGGAAAAGAGGATTGTGAAATTCTAGAAAAAATTAATGTTTTAAGCAGAGCAACCGAGTACAGCTTGCTGATTTTCTGTCAGTTACTTGTGGCTTATGACACCCTGGAATTGGACAGTTGTGGTGTCTTGTGGAGCGTCTATGTAACAAAGGGGGCTCACATAGCTGTGAGATGCAAGTATGACATGGTCAACTTAAAATATTTTTTATTAATAGCATATGATTCTGAAGAGTCTTGCATATCATGGTTTATACTAGCTGAGGATTTAGAGATGCCTTTTTACCTACCGTGATAACCGCTTCAAATTTTCCGTTTCTAAAAGAGAAAATGATGTTGATAAGAGAGTAATATCCTTCAACAACAGATCTGACAGACAGTCAATACTCAAAAGTAGAAACATTATCCAGCTACTGACCCATTAATCTTGATCTGTATCCCATAGTGAAAACTAAAGTTGCAACTACCTTCAGTGTTAGGCACCTAAATAATAAAGTTAAACGTTTTCCTGGTGGGATCCTGAGTTAAGCTTACCTGTTCTGGCAAAAGAACAACAAAGTCATGCAGAATTAGCAAATGGGCAGAATATCCTAAAAAAAAAATCATTCCACACTTTTCCAGGAATTCATGGGAAATACTCAGGTCTGCCCATCAAAACAAGACACATCAGTCATGATAATAGATCATTGAAGCCAGGCATTTAAAAATATGTAAATAAATAAATAAATAAATAAAACAACACCCCTCCCCGCTCACCCCGCCCCCCTTCCCCCCGTATTGCACATTACATAGACGGTGTGAGACTGCAG
>VZRS01002147.1:742574-845067 GCA_013398055.1 Ifrita kowaldi
TGTTTCAGAGTATCCATTAAAGGGCATCTGCACCTTTAGTCCCTTTTTTTTCTCTATTGCAGATTTTACTTGCCTGTTTCCGTTCTCATAGTTATTTTGATTCTTCTATCTCATTTGTACTTCTGGTGGGCTCATCTCCAAGGCAGAGCTGTGTGCCTCTAGTTGGTGTTAGCAGCATCAGGTCATGTGCAGCTATTCCGATTACTTTAGAGCTATCTCCAGGGAGTGCAGTCCGCCTGACCACTAGGCTGCCCGGCGATCCAGCCAGGAGACTGCACTTTCGCGTGGCTGAAGGGTGGCCAAAAGAAAACAATGCAGGCAAAATTCCTATTGGACCTGCCGACGTGGAATGGGTCGAGCTGTGGACGATAGAAAAGCGGCGGCAATGACAGAGGCAGAGAAGTCAGGGAGGGTCTCAAACGGCGTGACGGGTTTATTAAGGGATCTTCACAACTGGGGCAGGAAGCAGAATGAGACGCTGAGGGCTTGTGACAGGGGATTATAAAGGGCAACAAGAAAGGGGCAGAGAGCCTGAGACAGCCAATCGGGGAATGATGGGTAATGACAGCTAACAAATCAGGAAGAACAAAAGGCGGGACAACATACACTGAACCAATGGGGAAACAGGGAAGATAGAACCCTCCAGAACCTTATACATATACGCATGACAGAACATAAATATGCAGAGCTTAATTAACCAATCGTCAACAAGAACTGAAAGAACTTTCTGGAGCTGGGAGGAGAGAGCGGCAGCTTGAGAGACGCCTTCAAGGAGGAGCCTTTTGAGTGACAACTCACACAGACGTGTCTTGCTCCTCGCTGTCCATGGAGTCCTCTTCCCCCCCGCTATCGCGAGGAGGGAAGTGGACCCATGAGACTAGCTCTGCAGGCGTAGGCTGAGCCACTGCCACACAGGGAGGAGAGGACTATTACACTGCAGTCCTTAAATTTCAAAGTACACGTGCCACCAATAATCTGAAAAGTCCAGAAAGAGTAGTTACAAACCCTCAACCCTGACATTTTCAGTCACAATTTGCAATCTTGAATCACAGACTGCTATTTTTTTTAATTATCAGAGCAAGAAGAAATGAAAGGATGATATCCCCTGGAATGAGTTTCTTTCTGATGTATATTGCTTCAGAAAGCGAAAAATATCATGCAAATGTAAAAAGAAGAGTGTTTTTTCTTTCTTTTGATTTTATTTTTAACATTTAAATTGTTTTCAAGAAACTAGTCAATAATTTAAACTTATGAAATATTTAATTTTCTAGTTCAGTCTGCTGTACAACTAAAGGTGCAGAACATCACAACTAGTCTCATATTAAGATAATTTTTTTAAAATTTCCGTAATGTAAATCTTCCAGTAAGGAAATTTTGCTATTTATATACGTTTTTATTCTTCCCTTTCTTGCTTTCTTATTGCATTCCCTTACCAATCCCTCCCTCGCTCTCTCTCTTTCTCTTTCCCTTTCTTTTCCATGAAGAAAGCAGCAGAGGAAGTTGTGACTCGGAACCTTTTTAGAAATCCAATCTTTGACTCTGTTAAAGGTCCCTATTGAGTTTTTGTTGAACTCCTTAATTGTCTGGTTGCTTATGAAATCACTGACTGTGTTTCTGTGAATAATGCATACATAACTGAATTCTTTAAAGCTTTTCTTTCTTGGTGATTAAGCCTTTTTCTCCCCTTGAATCTCGTTGCAGGGGAGTTAACTTCAAGTGAGAACATACTTTTTTTTTTTCTTTTATTAGATGTAGCTTCAGAATAAAATAAAGATTAATTTTTCTTTAGCTGACTTCGCAAAAATTATATTTATTCATTTCAGAAATCTCAACTTTGTGATCAAAATGAAGTCAAGCCAATCCTCCCCTCAGTACACATTACTGTTTCACTCATCTATTTCCTGCAATTATTAATCATAATTAATGTTTCTTATAAAGCTTAGGGCTGCTACACGTGCTGTAACTAATAACAAAAACATTCTAGAAGTGTAATATCAAAAAAACTTAAAGAGCAGTTTGTGTGTGACATATGTGGGGGAGCAGGAAGAACAGTGGGCAGCCACGCTGGCAGACAATTGTTTTGAAATGTATTAAGTTCCCTGCTCTTTGGAAACCTGGCCTGAGGAATGATAGATATGAATGCTTTGGAATTCCACGTATTTTCTTTTTTGTCTCCTCGTATAGCTGACTGGAGCCTGGAGTTTTTTCATGTTTCTCTATCCACTGCATTACATTTTTGGTCTCTGTGCCACTTCATGAAATCAATCATTTAACAGGAGTTCTGGGAATCTAGGTAAGAGGCTAACTTACATTTAAGGAGCAGAAGGAAATGGAAACCAGGAGAAATGGGAACTAAACAAAGAAAATAACATTTCCATGGTATGCGCAAGAAGAAGCAGATTCTGTGTTGGACAATATGGGAAATATCAGATATCTGGATTACCATACCACACACAAAACCAGAGGCTGTTGGCTGAAAAAGTGCAAAAACTCTGGAGATACAGTCACATGGTAGAGAACGAAACATGTGGAGATACAGTCACATGGTAGAAAATGAAACATGTTTATTTGG
This sequence comes from Ifrita kowaldi, assembly GCA_013398055.1. NCBI lineage: Eukaryota > Metazoa > Chordata > Aves > Passeriformes > Cinclosomatidae > Ifrita > Ifrita kowaldi. Next base: position 745,147 of record VZRS01002147.1, read on the forward strand.
CTGAAAATATCCCAGATAGGTCATGGTTTATTGATGTCATATTTCCAGCTTGCTTTCTTGTATTTCAAGCTATTTTTTTCCATCAGGAACTACTCATCTGTGGGGCGTATAAGTGCACTGTAGAGTACACTGAGTTAACTTCAAAGATGTGTTGCACTTAAAACCGACCTGAGCTGACCTGAATGATCTGGAAGGACTGAGCGCTGTCCAGCTCTCACCTTGTGTGGGCATGGTCACTGAGAGCACTGTGTGTCTTCAGAGTTGTGTTTGCAGCACGAAAAGCACAAAATCCAGGAATTTAACACCAGATTCTGCAGAAAATTACTCTCATTTAAGGCCTATTAAGTATCAAAGCTTTTGGCAATTGTGATTGGTAAATGGAAACAACATGGAAAAAACATGAAAAATGAAAAATAACCTGCTTGAAATGCACAGTAAAAATAAATTTCTGCCACTAAATTTTTGTCAATAACTTACTGTATATTCTTTCCTACTGTTTGAGGTTAGCTTTTTTCTTCATTTCTTTTGTTTTTAGCAAGTGAAATTGCCTAAGGTTAGTACTGGAAATTAATTTAATAATGCAGCTAGGAATCTTTGTACAAAACAGGATTAATTTCGTTCATGTCTTAAAAAATTAGGAGAGTCTCCAGTAAAGTTTTGACCTTGGAGTAAAATCTATGTCTAAACATCACTGCAGTGGTCAAGTGCCTCAATCGGTGCCTGCTCACAGCTTGGCAAAGAGGAGCCAGAATGCTGGTGTCATATTACACAACTGGAACAAAGAGGGAGAAGCAGCTCAGAACAGGAGTGTTGATCCCAGTCTTCCACGCTCTTTGGACTGACAGCAGCATCCTTCTTGATCCATTTATACCCTTCCTTCTCCTGAAACAGCAGTTTCTCTGATGGGGCTGCTGATGTAGAGTGGGAAGGCTGTGGATCAATGAATGGACTGTGCTGTCAAAGGCATCACAGTTTCACTGTGCCTGTTCCTCTAAACATATGGAAATGCTAAAATTAGAATTTAGTTACTCTCAGCTCTGCTGCATGAGGAGTGTGGGAGGATCTTAATTTTGGGGCTCCATTACTCACGGAAAAGATTTCTGTAGCTAGAGATGACCAGTTCTCATGGTTTTATGCTGTTTTACTGAAGACATTTTCTGATAAAGTGTTGAGCTAAAAAATATAAAGACAAACAAGCAGGCTGAGCAAGGCAATTTGGATTTATTTGTCCCTACAAAGTAAATTACAGTTACCCTTTCAACAAGCTATACTAGCACATAGTGGAGAAAATGCATGGGTTATAGAAAGATAGGGATAACATTTAAGGTAAAAAGGATGCAACTGCTGCAGGAAAATCAGGTTGCAGTGATCACTATTCAGCTACAGGCATCAGGTAGATTCTGAAAGACCCTTTCTCAAATATAAGTAGAATCTGAAATAGATAATATAATACAGTTAAATTTACAAGCACCATTGGAGCTTTTGTGAGAAGTGTTTCACTTTTCATGTTGTACTGCTATGAAATCAATGTCACCAAAAGCTGCTGCAATTATTAATGGACTATATAGGTTTAGACACACTAGAAATACAACAGTAGAAGAATATTATGAATAAAAATGAAAATGTTGGAAATGAAATGTTATTCAAAAATACAATGGAAGAACAGCTAGAAGATGGCTCAGTGCTTCATTTTGGAAAGGACAATGAAACTTTATAGAAAACATAGGAAGGGCTAATATAGATACTGAAGGGGGGAATGTAGATTAAATTTCCTTAATCTGCTACTCTGCCCCTGAAGCATTATTTCAGGTTACCCTCCAGCTCAGATTCTGTTTGTTTCTACATGTATTTATGCAATACCCATAAATGTAAATACAGTTCCCTCTACAAGCATTTCTTCTTTTTAAAGCTGTAGATGTCTATTTCTGCTTTCTAGTGTGGGACAAAATGAGGTTCCAAACAATATTTGATTGTGCGCCCTAGCCTAACTCCTACTGTTATGAGTCTTAGGGTCTACAGTCATGTTCTTGCATGAATATCTGGACTGAGATTACACGAGTTGTATCTCGGATTGAAGATTTATAACAGAAGATATGACTGTTCTCCAAAAACATTAGACAATGGAAATTTCTGATTTTATAAATAATTTGTTAATTTACCCCATGTGTTATGCATCGTTGAATGCTAGTTTCCATGCAGGTTTTCCTGATAATATCACAAAACGTGTTTTTGCCCATTATTAGGTTTTTACTACCACATTAAATTGATCACAGGTAAACTGTTTCATTTTGATGGGTTATTTGATTGTAACCAAGATTCTTGCTGGACAGTGACTTCATAGGCAATAAATTCAGGTTATAAAGAGTCTTCTTCCCTTTTTTTTCCCTTTTTTTTTTTTTTTTTACTAGCAAATACATTATTTTAAAGGTCACTCTTGTAAGTGTGATAAAGCAGATCTCAGACTAGCAAATGTAAAACATTCTTTGGAATATCCATGAATGTCTAAACTGCTTTAAGGAATGTTATCTTAGCTGCTTCATCAGTTTCTACTTCTGATGATGTTATTGTGGTCAGTTATTGAAGGCTGGGCGTACCATGAGGGGAGAGAAATGTCTGAGGACACTCCACTTGCAAACAGTGTAAGGTTTCCTCTTTGCTCTTCAGGCATCAGAAGAAAGTTGATTTTTTGAGCAATGTTGCTTCCATCCTTTCTCACTAGAGAAAACAGTAAACAACATACATCTGTCTCGTACTCATTATTACTTTGAGGCAGAGGTGCATGAGAAAAGCTCGATGCAAAAGTTTACAGTTTATACACTCAGAATAAACTATAGATTTTTTTTTAAATGTTTTGTCTCTTCAAACTGGAAATTAGGCACTCAAAAAAAATCAACAACAAACAAAACAAAATAAAGCTATCTCTGAATAGCTACAAGAAAGACAAAGTCTCTAAAGTATAGGCTTAATTTGCACACTACAGACTCTATGCTGTTCACAGCTTAACTGCGAATGCACCCAAAAGCAGCTTCAATATAGTTAATATAGCATTTCCATCTTAGTACAAAATAAGAATGTTTTTCTCTCTGGTGTCAGTGGTATATATGGAGGCAGATATGACCCATATTAAAATGGTAAACCTCTTACATAAGATCCGAAAGAGTCCTGTTCGACTCTTCCCTGATAAGGTGTCAGGTGTCATGGAAAGCCATCAAGTCTATTAAATTGAAGAACCTAGATGTTCTACAAGATGCAATTTTATTCAATATCGAGGCAGTGTTTCAAATACCTCAATCCTTTTTCCCATCAAGAACAAAATATATTTGCAGTGATATGCTTCCTGTTCAGTTTTTCCTGTTTCACTTAAACAGTTATAGATCTAATCCTGTCAAAGTCTTGATGTAGGATACAGTACACTACATAGGCTCAAAATGATTTATCATTGTTAAGTGTGAATGTCTCTCCATTCAAGCTTCAAGTTTGCTGGGGAAGTAGGTTTGGATTTTGTTTGTTTTTTTTTTTTAATAATGAACACTGTCTTTTAAAATGAATGGAAATAAATAATCATCGATGAATATTTTTAAACAACTATCTAATCACCATAACCAAATAAATTCTGCAGGATTTTTCTCTCAGACTACATCTCCACAAATATCCTATCAACATTTTAACATGTTTAGGAAGGGGTTGAAGTAAGCTTCTGCCATGGATCTTGATGGAGATGGGAGAGGAAACTCTAGTTGAAATTTCTGAATTGGATCCTGTATATCAGATCTTTGTGCAGGAAAATTACCTGTCATATCAACTTAAACATTGGGCATGAAGTGTAAGTGCTTCTGCACTTCATGAAAATTTAAACTGTGATATGTCATGCCCTGTTCAGCTGTAGTGGCTATCTACCATAATAAACCACAGCAAGAGAAAATAAATGTGCCATAAAGTTATATTAGTACCGCAGCCCCAGAACAGAGTGAGGATAATAAGCCAAAACTTTTTATCAATTTTTAATTTTTTCTTTTTAATTAAAAAACTGCATGCTGATACATTGATCCTACATGGGATGGATTCAGGCAATATCACATGAACATAAGAAGCCTGTCTATGAAAACTTGTCTTGATAAATGAGGAGATATAGCTAGAATACATACAGAATTTCTTCTTATGTGCTCTTCAGTTGTTCTGGGATTTGTTTTCCATTCAGGTATGGTTAGTTTCTGTGCTGCTTCAAATACTTTATAGAGTTTTGTAACAGATTAAATATTTCAAGTAAAATGCTGGCTAAATAACCAACATTCATTAATTGCAATTCACAGAATTGCAGAATCACTGGATCTGATTTATTTGAATGCTATTTTTTTTCCTTTTTTTTCTTGGGGGCCGAGGGGGGAGCAGATAGCAATGTCAGGTATTAGTGATCTGTGTTTTACAGTATTTCCCCAACTGTGCGTCCACAGTCATGAATAATGAAGTATGCCCAGTGGCTCATTACCTCTGCGATCTGACTCAGATTTCCATAGCCCTTGGCATCCTAATGCAAATGGTAATTCTTTAAACTTTGTAGTTCAATTCATCCCACTGTTATTTTTTGAAACAACCAGTTTGTCATCTGTTTATACAATGTGGAAATGAATTTTAATTGCCTCACATAAATTCATGACAGAGTACTTTATCTTCTTTTTTTTCAGCCTTAACAGCAGTGTTCAAGCTTACATTGCAAAGATTTTTCATTAAAAACTCTTTTAGACTAGAGTATATTTGGCTGGCTGGCTCCCCTCCAGTAACTGGAAAGAGAAAAAAAGGAAAAGGCTCCTTGTCAGTGCTTGATGGGCCTCATCTATTGATTATTTTTGTTTAATCCTGGGTAGTGTTACTTTAATAGTACTGTACAATAGGCTGATCTTTATAACTTTCTGATAAAACTGAAAGTATGAAAACCTTGATAATTCTGTTGCAACTCACAGTCTGTGGGAAAGCTGAAGGGGGGTTTTTTAGACTAGAGAGACCTTTTTTCCCTCTTTTTTCTGTCTTTTTTTGTTCTCAGACTCATGCCTTCTATACAGCAATGGCAATTGAATGCAGGAAATTATTCACAGTCTCTGAGATGTAGGACAAGGATCAGTGACCTGAGGCTAAGGAAGGAAATGTTTAGGCTAGACATTAAGAAAAGATTTTGAACTGTATGGGCCAAATGGCTAAACTCCAGAGGGAGGCTGTGAAAGCTACAGCAGTGCAGCTATCAGAGGCCAGCTAGGACACTAGCGGCTAGCAGGAGGTTGGACATAATGAAAACAAAGTTTTCTCATAACTTGGTCCCCTGTTTTCAAACTCAGTTGTGCTGGTTTTTGACTCTTCTATACAGGCTGACAGGCACAGATGTCTACTTTTTTTTGAGGTCTGACTGGCCACTCAATCAACTTGCTTTCTCACGCAGAGTTGACTCCAGCTACAATATATGAAAAAGAATTCCTTCAGCATGAATCTTCTGTCCATGATGAATCGTGCATTTCACTCTAAAAGCACATTTTGGCAATCACAATTCGTATGTGAGGTTAATGCGTATTTTTCTTTGTGTGAAACTAGATCTGAAGATAACAAAATTCTGGAGTGATAATGAAGCTACGAATACGAGTTGCTTTCTCACTCAAGCCTATCTTTGGTACTAGGATGATAAATGATGCACGCTTAAAATATCAGCTGGGAGCTCTAGGCTTAGCTAGTTTTTGAAGGCTCCATGAATAATCAGAACAAATTTGCTCAGGAGGGCAAATCACAGCTAGAACCTTAACTTGGGCACCATGAAAAGCTCATCTAAAAGCTTTAAGATTGATCCTGGTGTGTGATGTCAATAATATGAGAGGTGTAATTTACTCTTATGATAGCTGTTTCGATATCTTTTGTGGTTTTAGTACTTTGAAGATTCATGTTTTGTTCTGTGAATGTAAAGTTATTGCAACTATAGAACTGTAGAATCATATAATGGTTTAAGTTGGAAGGAACCTTAAAGAGCATCTAGTCCAACTCACCTGCCATGGCCAGGGACACCTTCTGCCAGACCAGCCTGCTCAGAGCCCCATCCAACCTGGCCTATCTGAACACTGAGAACAGTATTAAAGAAAGGACAGAGCTCAGACACTTCAGATTATTTTTTCCTATTACAGAAGAGATATTTCAACCTTTTCTAAAAATGATCAGATGTTATATTAATTGAACATAACACCTCTGTTATATTAAAAAAAAAGTATAAAAAACTCTGCTGTTTTTTTTTCACTTGTATTTCTTCAAAAATAATAGACTACCTGCCCTTTTTTTCCAACATATTTTGTCCACAAGCCTATGAAATTTGCTTCAGAGTAAGCACGGGAAACTGCCATTATGTGGCATGCAGCATGTAGATTTAACTTGCTTTCCTCATGCTTCCATGACTTTCAAGCACACCTGCTACAAATTCCATTTGTGGAATGAAATACATCAATAAATCAGAATCTTTGCACCAGATTTTGCAGCTCATCTGCCATATGGAGAAATGTTAAATGAAGAGTTTAAGGCAGAAACATTTGTATAACTTCCATGTATTTCATAACTAAATCAACTCTCATACTGTGAGGTTGATGTATTAATCATGCAGTCCTGTGCTTGCTGAAGAAACACTCTGAACCAAGTAAACTTCAGAGGGGGGAAGAGCTTTTGCATGAGCTGAATTTTAATTGGTATAGTGTCAGTTCTTGACATTGTAGTTCTACCTATTTATAGAAGCATCTGATTACACACCACAGGAATATTTCATTACAACTGCTTCAGGTTAATATTGCAGTGTGATGCCCACTAATTTTCTTTCTAGTAGGGAGGAAGTGAACCAGCATACCAGAATATCATTAAAGTATGGTATTGGAACAAAAAGTATCAATGAACCAGGACCAACCATTTGGACTTTGCAGTAATTAGAAAGCTGAGTTACAGCATAGGCTGACTTACTAAAGTTGGTTCTTTTTCTAGACATCCTGTCTCCAATTGTTTCTTTGAATGTCAAAAAAACAAACCAAACAAACCCTTTGGAGAACAACATAAGGACCTGAAATGTGTCCTGTAGCTGAACTCAAATGATATGTATAAGCTAATCCATTGAGTCTTATTGAATTATGAGGACAGGGTGAGAGAAGATAAAATAATACAACTTGAGCATATTACAAAGAGAGACGGGAGACAAAAAGATGCTATCATTGAAATTGAAATTGAAAAAATTCTCCCATCTGAAGCAAGTACCATGTTATCAATGTAACATAACAAAACAAAAAATGAAGTAAGGGTAGGTGCCCCAGTAAGCCAACATGAACCGAATCTTATAGGTAGTTCTGAATCTTGACCGTCCTTTTTCAATCATGCAGGATGGTAAAAGATAGCTTTTTCTGACTTCCAGTTAACTCATTTGTTTAAACAAGGGTTGGGAGATTTGACCTAAATGCAGAGAAGTTGCGACCAGTGTGTGCACTGCATTATGGACAATTCACATGTTCACAAAGTCGACAATTCAGGTTTGAAGGGAGCTCAGGATCTCTCCATCTCACCTTCCTGCTTTAAGCAGGGCCAGCTAAATTGGCAGACCAGGTTGCTCAGGGTTTTGTGCAGTCAAGTCTTGAAAACCTTCAAAGGCTGGAAGTGCACCACTTCTCTGGGCAACCTGCTCCACTGCTTGGTTGTCCTCACACGGAAACTGTCCTGAATAACTCTTCAGTGCATAAGCATAAAAATCTACTTAAGCATAGGGTAAGCTGCAGCTAAATAAAATGAGATTTGATTTTATGAGAGTGTATTATTTAAATTTTATTGTCCCATAAACTCATAAAAGGTATGTTTTCCTTATCATTCATTTATTCAGTCCAGGATCTGCCTTGAAAGATCTAAGTGATGAAAGGATCCGTGTCCTGCATTTGTGAATCCTTTATTCTCCATAAAAGCTTAACTTATATTATTACACAGGGGGAAACAATACCAGAATTCTATGGATTTTGTTGGATTTTATTTTGCTGTAGGCAGGCAGTAGCAACAGCTGGAAGATACATTTATTACCTTGTATATCCTCACCAGTAAGTGATCAAAGACCCTGTGTTAGGAAAAAGTCAGTTTAAACACATTGCTTTGGAAGAGATTCAAAACCTTTACACAGGCATGTTTCACTTCCAAATTATAAACCTTCACAGTTACTCAGCTAAACACCTGAAAGTTTAAAACTGTTGATCAACAAATCTTGAACCAAGAATGCGATTCAAGATTTCACAATATGAAATTGCTACGATTTCATTCATATTTATCTTTTATTCCTGGAGGTAAAACCCAGTGTTTGAAATGCTCTGCAAAAAGTGCAAATAGACACCAAGACATCTTACATATTTAGGAACTTCAGTAGAATGGCAAAAATAGTAGCAAAAAATGGTGTATTTTACAAATAAGCTTATTATTTAAAAGAAAGAGTAGGATTTTATAGAGATAGAAGTAAGAACAATTTTTAAATTATGACTTTGGTTTTTATTTTAACTTTTTTTATTATTTTAACTATTTTAACTGTAAAATACCTGTCTACCTGTTTGCAGATATTATGGTTTTCATCCAACTTTGATTAAAAAGCCAGTGACTTACTGTTAATCTCTGTTAAAAACTTTCTGAAAGGCAGTCAGGGATAATAGGCAAGAGCTCTGTCTGATAAGAATATAGATCTGTGTTTTCATACTAGGAAAAGTAGCATGCTGTTAACTTTTCTGGAAAGTTTTCTGGGTAGAAGAATCTTTAGGCTGTGTGTGGGAGAGCTGCTAAAGACTGGACTGCAGTGAGTTTGCAGTGCAATAGTTTCTTCGTGCAGCCATTCGTGCTCCAGACTAAACCAATGATCACGTCAGTACAGCCCTGAAAGATTACACATGTGGAGTTACTGTTATGAGTGGGCAAAACACTACACTTGAACCTTTCCATACTAACAGTCTGTGCAAAATAAAGAGTCCTGGTGAGACCTAATAGATCGAAGAGCAGCTTTCCCAAGAAAGACAGGAAGTACCACTGCTTGAAAAAAATTGAAAACTGAACAAAACTGAAGACTGAAAAAAACATCAGGAAACTTGTCTTAAGAGTTGGTACTTCACTCTCAGTAGTTGCTCCTTATTACCTCTTGTTTGTGGCTTTGGTGCAGTAGTGTAATAGTGCTGTTTGTGGTACTGTTGCTCTGGTTCGATATAAATGAAGTTACAGAGCAGCTACAATCTGAATTGTACAAACTCAGCAAATCTGCCAGTTTTGGAAAGTGAGAGGGTGCTGCTCTTTTATATTTACTTCAGATAACTAGCAAGTAAAAGTTAAAGTGAGAGATAGGAGTCAAGGTATGTCTTCAGAGATTCCCACACTTATGTCAGAAGTCACCAAAATAATTGCTTTTAAAGAAATATGTCCTCAGGGGCCATGCATCCTGCCCTGTCTTCTCAAGAATTAGTTTTTTGTCTTTTTAAAAACTGGAACCACTAAGTATTTTGTTTTCCACAATCAAAATCATGGACAATACAAAGGTATCACTTTTTTCAAATGATGACTGCAGTGAAAAATCCAAATTAGCTGCATCTCTATTTATTTTCAAATCCCTAATTCTTTTCCAAAACCTTGGACTCAGAACGTCTTCTAGTGAAAATTGGAGATAACCGAATCAAAGCCAAACGTCACTGATTTATGCCAGGTAAGGTTTTGGTCTCTTCTCGGTTTTAGTAGTAAAGGCAAACCAATAGTGTCAAATCAATTTATGACTCAATTTTACTTTTTCAGATCTGTGATATTCTCCAGACATTGTGTGTTGCATTGTCAGTGACCTGATATTTTCTTTCCTTTTTCCTGTCATTTTTGTGTCCTCTCCAGCTTTTATTCTCTGTATTATGCATTGCCTGAGGAAGAACATATTCCCTTCCTCCACGGCTCTCTATCTCACATTTTGTATTCTTCATCCTTTCACATCTATATTTTTTTTTAGTTTATTAGTGCAACCCTTCAGCATTATGTTCTATCTCAACCATTTTCAGACCTCTTAAACTAACTGGAGGGGACTGTGATCTGATCTAAGTAAATGACAAAAGATATGGAAAGGCATTTATGATTTCTTTTTTATTTTCTAATGCCACAGCTTGTTTCTGTGTCCTCTGCAATTCAGCCTGCTGGATCTCTGGTTTCATTTGAAGCATCTGCCTTCTTTCATAGCTAAATGTAGCATCAAATGCTCTCCATCACTTAATACCTGTAATGATGTAGTACACCTTGATTAAAAATACATTAGCAGAAAGAAAAACAAATGGAATTGATTTGCTTAGAATGTAATGGATCTCCCTTGGTCCATACAGAGTATTTTTTACATCAATTTATCCTTGTTTTTCTTTCCTTGTCTTTAAAGGGAAAGTTGTATCCTTTCAAATATTTCTTGAAAGCAATTAAGCAATAGTTACACAGGCAATACAGGTCTTTAAAGCAAGAGAAACCACTGAAAGTCATTTAATATTACAATAATTGATCACAGTTATGCTAGTGTACAGTGAACTGTTAATTTTTATATCTACTTCTATGATCCAATAATTCTATGATTCTTTTCTCCCTTTCAATTTTTTTTACTCTACAGCAGTTTGTCAGTTCCTTGAGCTTGATATGGCTTCCGAAGTCTGATATATCTTTGGAATTCTGTGAATATAATTATATTTGTGGAAATTTCAATCTGCCATATCACTACAGATAGCTCTAAACTTCTCAAAATAAATGATGCTCTACACTCTGAAATTTTGGTGAGAGATAATAATTTAGAGATATTAATCTGAAACATTTTCAAAGGATATATGAAATGGATAAGAAATTATTTACTTTGATATTTTAATTGCAATATATCTCATAGTCTCATTTTCTAATGAAATGTAAAACATAGAGTTTGACTCATGCTAGAAAAACAGGTAAAGACTCAGAGATTAAGAGATTAAAGAGACACTGGGACATCTGAAAACTCCTGAGACCGAGACTGGTTGGAAATCTCAGAGGATCTCCCTTTCCATGAGCTTTCACATACGCTTAATTTCTGCCTCATTTGATTATTTTTATTTATTCATTACATAGCCTAAGGAAGCTCCATAGTGCTATTGTACACAAGAAAAGAAAGTACAGCTTTAATAAGCTCCTTATTCTTTGTGACATGCTATTAGTTTATCCAGCTGTCACTTGTTGGCTATGAGTTGTAGAAACAGCTGGTGGAAACTGGGAATCCAGAACTATACTGAAGGATATGTTTGGAGCAAACTGAATCAGAAAATGTGTAAAAAAATTAATGCTGGCATTGAATGTTTTGATTAATAGCAGAATTCAGAATAATTAAAGATTATTCCATTGAGAAATGTGTGATAAATTAAATTTTCATCAAAATAAAGAGCTTGCTAGGACAGATTGGGACCCAGAATTTCACTTGCAAAAAGGTAATTACTTTGTCGGGATAACTTCTGAATTTCTGTTTTATCATGTCTGCTAGAAAGACTGGTGAAGACTGCTAGTCTTTCCATGACTGGAATGCAAATTTTTTCTCATAATTTCTCAAAAAAAATAAGATGAGTAATGATGATAACTGTATTAGAAGAGAATTATAAAGTGAAAAACTGTATTTGATAGAAAGCATTCAATATTTTCTCAGTAAAAACTTATTTTACAGGCTAATTTTTATTTCATTGGTGACATTATACCCCATATCTTAAATTAAAAAACGGAACAACTGATTAAAGACATTGTAAGACTTTGTTGGTAATAGAAACATTTATTGAAAATGTGTTTAAACTGGCAAAACTTTCCTTGATTCTTGAGACCAAGAATTAGATTTGTTCATGTCACTTAACACTGTTGATTTCAGTATCTAAACTATGTATTATAGACTTCCTTTTTAGCCAGGGGACAGAAATAAGGATTTTTAGACATAATTTCTCAGAAGTTAGGACTGTTTTTTTATATCTGAATCTAGATATAACAGGTTTTTCAATTTCTGATAAAGTAATAGCCTTTTATTTCATTCTTAATCGATAATTCTGCCCTGGATAGCCGTGTAAAAACGTGTTTAGTATGTTTCTGGGGCAGAAAATACTTAGAATCTGACTGTCTCCCTAATATTTATCATCAAGGACTTAGTAATTTAGAATTTCCTTCTTGTAAAACTAGTAGTATTTGTTAATGTTTTTCTCATGAGACTTTCTTCCTGACATCAATATGTTTGTTTAAATATTCACATAGTAAATGACTGTAAAATAGAAATAGAGCTGAATCATACGTATACAAAATTTTCAGATATTTTAGTTAGAAAATGATGTGAAATAGTTTTAACCTCTACCCTGTGTCATTTCGCTTGTTCTTCTACCAGTTATTTTGTTCCCCTACAGTTAAATCACCAACCTCACTTGCTCAACATTCAATAAAATATTTGCCGTACAAAGACATAATTTACTAGTTCAAACAGAAATAAAAAGCAGGTACTTCAGATAGCTGTTTACACACCTACTTTCATTCTCTCTGAGACATATATATATATATAATCTAGATTCCTCCCCTGCTACTTAAAATCAGTTAATTAGTAGTTATTAATTTAGAATTTCCTTTCTGAAGGCCTTCTAATGTTGATTTGAATGTATAAATACAGATGAGTTTGTATATATATTTATGAGATAAAATATAACAAAAAGGAGGAAGTCATAAAGAAATCAGCTCTGTCTGAACTGCAGTGCACTTTATGGCTGAAATCAGATGCTTAACTATTTTGGAACAGAACATTTCAAAGTTCAATGTACACTAGCTCTTCAAGCAGCTCAAAGGAGCTCATCTGACTGCCTCACATAGACTGAAAACTTAAGGCGTCAGATAGTCTTTCAAGAGAAAACAATGGTTTTGAACTCTCCTTAGCACAAGACAATCCATACCGATCAAAGTCTGATTTTCTGAAGTGCATTGTTTAAATAAAACTCCCTTCTGCTGACCAGAATAGTCACAGACAGATCTGGCTCAAGTTCAAGAAACCAAGAATGCTGAAGCTTGTTTTCTTTACCTGTAGAGAGCTGTATCACTCTCTAGATGAGATGTTGTCCTACCAAGTTTGAGAAGCTGGCTGTGGTCCAAATCAAACACCCTTTGTAGGCTCTCTTTTTGGCATCTGCACTATGCTTTAAAAAAATCCAAGGGTGAGACTGAAAAAATTAAGGAAGTCTTGATGCTTTAGAGATCTGACAAAGCTTGATAAAACCCATGACCTGCCTGTTTTCCTGCCTGGAATGTTAGAGAGAAAGTCCAACTGTGGAGAAGTCTGAAGCATTGCTCCCAAAGGTGAATGAACCTGGCTGGTTTCCCAAGTCTACATTGGAAATATCTGCACAGCGAAAGCGTGTTTAAGATTTTTCTTACTGGCATTTATATGATTATATATTTAGAACTCTATTAACACAGACACTAATTCACTGGGAATGAACTAATCCCATTTCACACTTTGAATTTATGGTTGGTGCCAAAGATTGTAAGCTTAGTTACAGGATTTTATGGAGCAGTCTGTCATTCATACATTTATTTCTAGTGGTGCTGGTGGGGATTTCTAGAATGCTTCTAAGAAGGTTAATCCTATATATTTAGCTATAAAACAGGTTGTACTAATTTCTTACAAGTTCTTGCTTGCTTTCTCTTTACTCTTTCTTTATCATCTGAACCCCACCAGATCTACAAGGACTGTTCTTTGAAGAAAGGATACTATGAAGGAAATGAAAAGACAGAGGAAATAGCATTGTGGGGTAGATACAGGAATGATAAAAGAATGCAAAAAATAGTACGGGAGATGGTTTCTTTGTTTAGGAAATGAAATATGGATTATTGAACACATAGGGGTTTAATGCTCTTAAATCCATATACACTTTGTATATAAGGTTTTCCTACCGTTTATATGTTTTTTGTATATCTTTTTGGTGAATTCTTGAGTTTCCAGATATACCCTCGTTCAGGGGACATGGTAGTATTTTTGGTGGTATTCTCAGAGACAATGTTTAATTTTCCTTTGATGCTGGAACTGAGCCTTATGCTTTACAGACAATGTTTTGTGGAATGAACCTGCTACTTGAAATTTCTGCTTTCTCATCATCTCAGTCCTCCACTTTTTAGCTGATAAACTACACAGGGATTTATTAGAAGCAACAATTCACTAGGTCCGTAACAACACCTTGTTAAGTGATGACCATGATCAAGTACCCTTATACCAGCACAATGTCAAGAAAGAATAGTCCAGTTCTTTCACCAAAGTGAACTGCAAAGGTGGGAAAACATCCTTTTATTAGATTACTAGTTCATCTAGCAGTTTACTTTCTTTTGCAAATGTACTTAATGGCATATCTTCCTAGACCAGTAAAATGCTACCATAACACAAACCTCACATGAACACTTCTGTATTCTCATTTGATGAAACGTGGAAAAGAGAAAACATGGTTCATAATATCTGAGCACCTTTTACTATATGAACACTACTTTAAATATAATTAAACATAAGACAACTCTTACCAAATTGGAAGTGGGGTATTATCTTTCCCCCCACTTTTTCCCTATACAACTGACCTTAATTCCATAATATACTGTGCAGTGGTTTGTCCTTTACAGCTTAGTTAGGAATCTGGGACGTTGAAATTCTCTTTAACACTGCCCAGAATGAGCTTCTGTTGAACTTCAGTGTGAAAACAAAGAAACTTGTATGTGCAAGTGCAGAGAATGCCTGAAAGGAATTTGAAAAGGAATCTGAACACCAAAGTCATGGATGGAGAGTGAAATACTCTCCCAGTTTTAAACTGATAGTATTTAAAATCAGAGGATTAAAATTTAATTTTCATGTCATCTTGGATTAACCATTTTTTTTTAGGAGTTACTATTTCTGGGGTGTCATTTACCTCCTGTTACAAGCAGCAGACTTTTTAGTAGCCAGTTTATCTGGATGGGAAAAAAAGAGGGGCAAGCAAATAGTAGATTTCAAAACAGACATATTCAAAGCATACAGTTACGCACAGATATGATGTACAGAAAGAAACTCCCTGTAGAGGCACCACTGAGAATTAAATACTGTTATGTAATCTATGTTCACCTTTATAAAACATTCTGCATTCATGAAATTTTATGAGCCATAGGTAGGAAGAATGTAGGTTATTGCATAGTGTTGTACATGTTTTCTGTGATAGAAAATCCACAGCTGTTTCTCTGTCTTGTAAGTTTGAGT
Source organism: Ifrita kowaldi (assembly GCA_013398055.1). Classification (NCBI taxonomy): domain Eukaryota; kingdom Metazoa; phylum Chordata; class Aves; order Passeriformes; family Cinclosomatidae; genus Ifrita; species Ifrita kowaldi. Next base: position 760,406 of record VZRS01002147.1, read on the forward strand.
CATTCAGTTGATCCCAACAGCAGAGATAAAATTCATGTTTAGCTAAAAAGCTGCTTAAGTAGCTAAGACAAACTAAAACATTATACTGTGGAACTAACCAGGTTTGTAGCATACAGGTTTTATCCAGCAGGAAGTGGTATTAAAAGTTAATACATTAACACTGCTTTAAAATGTTATATAGCAATAAAAGGCAATATACTGTTTTATGAAGAGAAAGCTATATTGGTAAATGTTCATGAAGTCTACACACAAAGTTATGCTGAAATGGACACCTGCCTTTGTTTTGCATGATATTGAAAATACCCTCTTGTATAGTTGATATAATATCCCATGAAATTCAGAAAGGATTTTGCAAAATGTTTCAAAAATCTTGTTTATTTCAATTTTATTACAGATAAGCAAACTAAACCAAAAAGGAACAAAAGATCCTCACTGATTGGCTTTACAGAAATCTCACAATTTCCAGATACACAATTACCATAAAAAATCATTAGTCCAAATGCAAGTGCATAGACTGATCTGAAAGTTGGAATTCTTCATTTTCAGGTAATGTAAAGCTCCTCTGAACACGTTCACAGCATTATGTACATAGTGGCATGAATAGTTAGGATTTTTGTCTGTGACCCATGACAAGAAAAACAAACCGAAGGATATTTTTCAGTCAAAGCGAAGAAAAGGCAAAATATGTTGATTATTGTATCATTTGCAGCTTTAACACTTCACCACCTAACAAACAATTTTCAGTCTACTTGGTCACACACTTTATCACATTTATTTGCTTTTTTAAACTTAAATAGTATTTTGGCAAATTTCTAAATATTTTCTTTGCATATTGAAATAGTGATTGGTCTAATTCTTATCAAAATTCAGAAATGGCATGCTTTTTCTGTATGAATAACATAATATAACCTGTTATTCAGAAGCAGTGATAAAACATTGATCCTTAAAATTGTCTTTAATGTAAAAGAGAAATTTTTTGTTACTAATTTTGGGTTAGGATAATTCTGGGAAGAAAGGACATGACATGTTGCTTTAGAAAATAAAATTGGAATGTATTTGAAGTTACTCATGGCTTTTAATGTCAAAAAGAGCCCTAAGCAAGAGAGATTGGTGAGCTGATCAGGGGAGATGGTCAGAAGTGCAGAGTAAATTCAATTTATCATTTGACTCCATATTTTATCACAGTCCTGCCTACCTATGTATCTCTGGTCCTGATCCTGCAAAACTGCAGTCCAAAGAATGTTTTGTCTTTGATGCAAATAGAAGCAGGAACATATTTAATCTGCCGGTTACAGTACCATACCCTGTGTTTTACAATATAAAACCTAGTTCAGTCTTTCCTCCTTGCCTTTCTCCAGTCCAGATTTCCTCTTGACACTAATGGTATTTTTAATCCCCAAGGTAGCTGAGGAGGATGCATTTATTCGGGATTATTGCTCAGGGTTTTTTTAACTAGTTGCATGTCTAGAGACAGGTTTAAAATCCTGAAAATTCCTGACTTCTGTTCTAAAATGATTCAACAAAAGGACTCAGAATAGAGAGTGTGATAAAAAAGATGAGATTGTTAGAATTGTTAGAAAATCATTTTAAAGAAAATGGCAATACTGGTGAGTACAGGCAGCAGATTTTCAAAACTGTAGTTATGTCTGAAAATTATATATGCACAAATTAACTTAATTCAGCTCAAGTGAATGTCACATGAATTTTTCAGTGCTAGCCCGTTTACCAGTGATGATGAGAAAGGAACAAAATACAGACGTATACAATGTTGAATTGGGAGTTCACCAATTCAGAAAACTGATTTTAATCTCCTCAGGAATATCTAAAAAATTGATGTGTGTAAACAATTCTTGATACTGCGTCTTTTAAAACATGATGACACAGACACAAAGTCCATCAGTTTGTTGCAATCAGTTTGAGCCATATCAAACCATAGTGTTAATTTCGAAAGAACCTGAATGTGAGGTAACAAGAAAAAGTAAAACAAAAGAGTGCAAGAAAGATCTGGAGAAAAAAGGAAACCAAAGAAATGTTCTTACATTGTAAGGTGTGATTGGAAACCTCCCTTATTGATCGTAGGGAAAGAACTACTCCCCAACAGTAATTATGGAGTTCCATTTTACTTTACTTTTTTTTCCACTTTCTGCAGGTGGTGGGAGGAATGACTTGATTTAGCTAGGATTAGCATTCTCCCATAGGAAATGTTAAAAGTATTAATAAATACATATTGAATTGTACTCTCAGAAAAATGTACAAGAAAGTTGTCTTGAAGTATGTGATGAAAATCACATTTTACCTATAAACAGGAAAGAGGAATTGTTCCACTTCCAGCTTTGTGTGAGACTGTGTGTGTTGGCTTTTAGAACCTGATGGTGAAGAAGCACTGCAGAATTACTGTGCAGATGAGCCATTTTATCCACAAGCAGAAATTTGACAAAGGTATCTGATTCTTAGTGGAAATTTCATTAATCGTGCTTAAGTTATTCAAAGAGTAAAGCAACCAGTATAAAGTTCCTATCATAAAGCTTCCAAAAATCTTAATTCCTTCATTGTATCATTGTTAAGTACTTGAGTTGTGCAGAAAACGCAGATAACACAAAGGGAAGGCATCCTGAGGCCATGGACAAAACTTAAGGTTGGTAGTTGAGGTCCATGAATTTTTGGGGGGTTATTGCATACTCCAAGTGTCAGTTTATTTATCTGAGCAACAGAGATAATTAAGTTTATTAATATTAAGTTTTTTAAAAGCTGCAGGTTACAAACACTTGGCATAAACATATCATATGCCAAATAAGTGGTTATTGTTCCTAATCATTTAGAGATGATTGTGTAACTTGTTTATAATTGTATTTGTCCTGTCCACTGTAATTTCTGTGAAACAAAGTTATTTTAAGTCAAAACTTCTTACCTCTGGGCCTTTATCTGGTGCTGTGAGTTGGGTTGAGAATCTATTATATTCCAATTATTAACCTAATCATACTCTATGACTTAATATAAGATTGATTTTTCTTGAGTTATGTGAATGTTAGTAATGGTCATAACATTAACTCGAGTGCTGTGCTTGTAATCTAGCCACAGAATTTGATTGTTGTGTGAATTGCTGAGCTAACTTTTTTTCCTGATGTGTTATTTTTTTTCTGTGTTTTTTTTCCCCTAGACTCTCATTGAACTGTTCAAAATTTCAGGAGGGGAGAGGAAAAGACAGAGATGAAAAGCAACTGGATCCAGAAGAGCCCATTGCAAAAATAATAAAATACCTTGGTGGGATAAAAGTCTGTGTGCTAAAGACAGCTCTGAAGAGACCTTTGTCTGAGGCCCTGGAGTCTCCTTCTGTATCACTTAATTGAAATCAGCATTAGCAACAGGAATGTTTGCATATTATCAGCATGATCAGGACAAAGCCTGTGGTGCTGTGGGCAGACTTACAATAGAAAGGATTGTGGTGCGGTGTGGGAAGATAATGCAGAAATGATACAAAGGCCCACAGGGACAAAGGCAAAATGATTTATGTTTAAAATAATTGTAACATACATTTTATAAAAGGCAGCTGGATTGCAAACCTGGATAGACTTTTCTTATTAAAAGTAAGGGTTCTGGTTTGATTTTGATGCTGGCATGAGGCTTTTCTGACAAGAAAACTGTGGACAAACATCAGCATCACCAGAAAAACTGAGAAACAATAGTTCTGTTGTACAGGGCTAAATGATTCCCTGAAATGTAATATATGCAAGCTTTTTACTCAATCTAATTTTAAATAGTTTCCCCAAATAGTTCTTTTAAAGTATTCAAAGAACGTGACAAACCTTCACGGAAAACTTTAAAACTATTTTGTTCATAGGCATATATTTTCTCAGCTAACTGTACTACTGGTGAAAGCTGCCAGATTAGCACCCCTTGACACCAAAAGTCTTTATTTATTTACCTAATAGGTAAAACATAATCAGTATTTCAGTGTGCTCTGTTCCACAGGCTGTTGTCCTGGAAAGCCTTAGCCATAGAAAAGGAAAAGAGGGAACATCTATCTCTGAAGTGTAAACAACACCTGGTTTTAAAAACACGCGAGAATCTGAAATAGACCACACAGCTGAGGGACATGAGAGTGCTTTTTCTTTAGTGCTAGCTATTGTGTAAGCATTTTATATGAGATCAAGTGACTTCTTCAACAGCTGTGTCTTATTTGTATGGTTTTCTCAACAGCAATAAAATTACAAATTATTTGATTATTTCTCAAGCCCCTGTTCATATGTCATGGGGAGTGCTTTCAAACAAACTGCTGTTCACTGATGGAAATAACCTATTTTAAATGCCTCAATGCATTTCAGGGTGGAAATCAGTGTGAATCAGATGGACAAATACAAGAAAATGAGAAATTATAAAAGAGAATATTAGTTACACATTGATAAGGAAAAGAGAGCACAGAAAGAACATGAAATACGGACAATCATCAGCAGTAATGTAGATCCTGGATTTTTTTGTAAGTACGGTAACATATGCTATAATTGGAGGATCAAGAACACTATATGACTTGGAGAGGCAGGAACTACTGAGCCTGACAGACAGAGCGAGTAAAGAGCAAAGAAATAAACTTTTGTCATTCCTGGCATCACAAGGAAGGCTTACAAAGGTGGAGAGAGATAATACAGTATTTCTCTCACTCAGAAATCTTGTACAAATCAGGTTGCCTTCTCTGCTTGATGTTTTGTCAACTTAGCAGAGAGATGGGCTTTCTCAAGAGGGTATTCAAATGAAGAAGGGACAGGGTGGCCTACAAAACCTACTTCTCCACCTGTGCACTTGCGGTATCTTTTTTATAGGAAATTTTAACACTTTTACATGTGATCTAGAGTGGTGCTGTATGGCTGGAAGATGAGAAACAACAGGTATAAAAGGAAACTGGCTTGATAGAAAGACAAATGTTTTTTGCCAGGACAGTCAAGTAGTGGAGCAAGTTACACAAAGATCTTGTGAAGTGTCCACTCTTGGAGATTTCTAAGACCTCACTAGACAAATTCCTGAAGAATTTGATCCGGTCTCATAGCTGACCCTGTTTTCAGCAGTAAGGTGAGCTAGAGAGCTCCTGAGGTCTCTTCCAGCCTGAATTATCCTGCGATAGCCTGTCTTCAGAGCTCTGCTTCAAGAGGTTTTCAGACCTCTCTGTGGCTTACTCAGACATATATTCGAAAGACCAAGTCTTTTATCCTTCACCATACAGAGGTTTTTTAGAAACTGACTGTGTGATTAAACCTGAAGAGAATTAGTAAATCTATTCTTCTTCAGGCTGGCTTTTTCTCTGCATCTTTCGAAATCTGCCTTTATTTTTGTCTTTATTGAAAGTCTTCTTAGAAATTAATTTTTCCTCTTTCCTTTGTTTCTGCATGGCTTGATTGTTTCCTTTCTTTCTGCATTTTCCTTTTGAAATTTTTTTAAAATATTAATTCATATCCTTCCTGCTTCTTGTCCCAAGAGTAATAGAAATTTTGGACTTTCAACAAAGAAGGCAAGAATGGTTCTGTTTTTGCAGTTCAAATTTTACTGGATGTATAAACAAAATAATAATATGTATAGAGTTTATTCTGGGGTTGTTTGTTTTTTTTCTTTAGGTAAGATGGTGAAAGAAATACTTTTTTTCCCCTAATTATATTAGTGTTTAGATAGAGGATCAGAATTTCTTTAGTCTGAAACACTTGAGCAGGCATAGACATTCTGTAGGACTTTCGTTTACAAAAAAGAAGAAAATCAGTTCCAGATTAAGGCATTTCTTCTTAGCCATCTAGAGGAGATTTAAGTGTCAAGGCTCCTGTCATGACCCTTACATTCAGTGGAGCTGGACTATTATTCAGTTAGCCAGTGTTAGAGAGCTGTTTTAGAATAAGCCAAGGCACTTCTTAGTTGCTCCTGAATGTATTGTTTAGATATTCCCAGACCATAAGTGATCCTGAGACACCTTGCTCACATGCAGACATCTGTACCGAATCTCACCCAAACTGACACACTTCTGAAAACATTACACTAAGAGGAAATCTGATTCTTCTGTGGAAATTAAGGGAATGGTACAGTTTTATAGTTAACTCAATAACTTTATTCCTAAATTATTAACTGATTGTCTATCTGCTCCATTATATATAAGACGATGTATCTTCACAGACATGATCATTTACCATCCAGAGGAATACAATTTTATTTTAAGTGCTTTTATTTTATTTTATTGTTTTATTTTATTTTTTCTTATACACTGTTTTGCACTATTTTCATACAAATAAGATACATGTACTTGTATGAACTTTTGTTCTCCTAGGAAATTATGCATACTAGTGTTGTCAAATGGTACTTTGTGCAATATAATTTGGCATTTTAAATTCATTTAACCTGTTTGGATAGAGATCTTTGAACCAGGACAAAATATAGACTTGCAGGAGTGGAACTGTGTTAAGCAGTATTAATATGTGTGCTTAAGAATTGTGGCTGTTTGGACAGTAGCTTCATGGACCTGACTCAGCTGGCTTTGGTATTACTTACAATTACGGGGTGACTTAAACCAGGAATCATGACGCGAGGTAAACCTGGGTTAAGTATCCCATTACCTGGAGCACTTACAGCTGTCTGTGGTATATCAAACAGAAAATGGAATCTAAGTAAGCCAAAATTACTGACCTAAAGATGGTACACAAGATAATGAACAGAAACATACAAAGACCTATTAGATTATGAATGAGCTGTGGGAGGAGAAAGACCTATATTTTAGTGATTCCATGAATAAAGAAGTTCATGACTTGACTGCTGTGCTGTAACATTCCAACCTTATGATCCATTTTAGAAGGTTCTACTGTTTAGCCTTAAACATATTTTTCAGAGCAGCTGAAAAGATGCCCAGTTTCTCAGGTCAGGTGACTTCAAATTCATGGTCTTCTAAAATTGTTTGATGGGATCCATGAAGACCTGCTACCATCTCAACAGGTCCACAAACTACTTTCTCTAATGTGACAAAGAGGCAAGTAGTGGTAATTAATTGAGTTATCCAAGGTAATGCTAAGCTTATGTACTAAACTGGTACAGATTTGAAGCACATCTGTAAATTAGACTGTTGCCAATTTTGAGTTACATATATGGGTTAGGTATATGTCTGCAGAAACAGAACCTATATAGGTTACTTGAACCATTTAGGAGAGCACCATGCAAATGAGTGGGGTTTTATCTCTCACAGTCCTGAAAGCAAACTGTACAGTAAAAATAAACTAAAAATTACTAGCGCACTATGGTGACAAAACATGTTTTGCCCCTTGTCCTTGATCGTTTGCCAGAACCTCCTGCCTGATCCATAGCTAAATGCACTTTAACATCACTAGTCTTAATTGTACCTGCACAGGGCAAACAAGGTCCATTAATGAGTTTTCAGGATATGCAACTCAAAACTCAAATCTAACTCTAACATGGTGGCTAGCAAGATAAGTCATATCGTCCGTATGGTATACCTGAGCCCTTTATTCAGAGTTTTCTTGCTATCTTTTGTTTTTGCATAGACAATAAACACTGGAAAATTGTCTTTAATCTCCACTTAAATGGTTTCCAGGTGCTCACCACACATGCTGAAGCAAACATATTCTAGATACCACCTCCATTATATAAATCTTCAGTCTACCCTATAGAACTCAAACTTTCTGGCAGTAAATCAAACACTTAGTTTCCAAGATTGCCTAACATGGCTGAAAATCAGATAATACATTAACCTGTAATCCGTGTTTTATCACATATCAATATTTTCGACCTTAGATGTCATTCATCTCTACTAACCACAAAATATAAGACCTGTTAATTAGTCTTCATGGTGCTTGAAATCCTGACCCAAAAAGAAACCTGCAAGTATGACTCTGCAGCCTTAAGCAATAATGAATATATGTTCTTCTAAAGCACTTTAATATAGATTACTTTATACAGAGGTATTTTAATTGCAATATACCTTTTCTTTTTAAACTATCTCGTCATATAACGTTTTTTCACAGGTGCTTTGACTCATTTAGTACAAAATATAAACCCATACTGGAAATAAATAAGGTTCATGAAGTAAAAGAGACTGTTGTCTATCAGCTTAATAATTCATTCCGTACAAAAGTTTAAAAACTGAGGAAAATGAATCAGGAATTGATTTTAGGAAAATGAAATTAGGAGCATCCAATTAAAACCTCTAATCTGAGCAATTGAAAAGAATCCTGGAAAAAGGTATTCTGTTTCTTTGCTTGGTATGGATAGCTGAAACAGAACCTGTCCTTGGTGTTTAATTCCTGAATCAGGTACCTCATTTCTGCAGTAGAGGACTCAGAGGTTCAATTTGCTGCAGTGCAAGCTGGTAGTGCCACAAATTAACAAAACTGTGCTCTGAACACTTTGTATATTGTAAATTGTTAAGTATAAAGGCAAGGAATATCTAAACATCTGTACCTAAAAACTTTTTGACTGTGATCTCTCTGTACACCAAATTCCTTCTCAGAAAAAAAAAAATTCTCTATTGTTTCATGTGGGTATTATATGCATAAGCTGAAAAAAATTTTGAGGGAATATAGGATTCTATGAAGGAAACTACAGCCTATAGAGAACTTGATAAGGAAAGCAAGAGAGCTTTAAGGGGTAAAGGGTTGAGCAGTAAAAAACTGGTGGTAAAAATATCTAAAATAGCTTAGAATCGGGTAAAGGTTTAGTATACTATGCAGAAAGGAAGTCTTAGGCACTTTGAATCAGGAATTGAGTTGTACTGTGTACTCACAAGAGAAGAAAATAAGATGCTCTAATCATTCTTAATTATTGCTTTCCTGTTCTGGGGTGCTCAACATATGCCTGCCTCTTTGTCACATAGACTTGTAGTTCCAAAGTAATCTATAGCTTTCAATACCCTGTGTGCAATTCCTGTTACAAATAGAAGAACCCAAGCCTACATCAGCCTACATCAAAGTTTTAATTCAGGAAGAAAAGGAATAAAAAAAGCACCTTTATTCAGCAAAGAGTGTCCACTGATTTGCAATCAAAGCTATAAAGTCTAAGCACATCAGTCCTTGTGTTAAACGGCACATGGAAGTGGCGCCTGGGAACTGCAGTATTTAGTCACTAGGAATATGTGCTACACTTTTGTCTAAAGAGCACACCAATTTTTTCAGAACTCAAAATCCTTCTGGATGCATCTATTCACATTTGTGTGATACATTTAAATGAGTACAGAGTAAGTACTATGGAAGTGTTTTTTCCTAGTCCCAAAAACTGTGACTATCTAAACTGCCAGTGCTAGAGCAGTTGACCTTCCTTTTTGGTCTTCTTGCCCTCAGTTATTATAGAAATAACAGAAACATATTTTCACAGAATTTATTCATTTCAGCTTTTAATGGATACCACATTTGTCACTTCTCAAGAACAGAGACCCATGGCTAACTCTCAAATTATAATATAGAATAAATGTCATGTATGACTAAGACATGATTGCAGTTTGTTTGGATCATTTTGCATTCTATCATCAGCACACAAGAGGGGCACATAATTCAGACACTGGTGTGATAAATCTCACAACAAAATGAAAATTACAGTGTTTATTCCTTATGCAATCTCCTGTAACAGTAGGAATAATTATGAATTTTAAGAAACAAAAAAAAGTATTTAATATGGTAGGGGTGGTGAAAACAAGTAACATATGATTAGGGCAGAAGCAAACAGTCCATTTTATTTTAAAACTTTGATTAATGATGTTTTATAAAGAGCAGGTTTTTATTAAGAGCAGGAAAGGTTTTAAACAGTTGAAAGGTGGTAGGGATAAAAAGATATCCATTTGTCTGCAATTAAGAAGCCATAAAGCATATCTGAATTATGAACACTTTTTAAAAAGAAAACAGAATTCATAATTAAATTGTTTGCAGACTGAATTTTCCAGGAATTAAATAGTGCACATTTGGATTAGTGGTACCTCAAACCTATTGCGATATATAAGGTTAGTTCTTGCCATGTAGCTGGTTTATGCTTTGTAGCACACCTGTAGCTGTGGAGACCTTCAAATTTGTCGTTATGTTTTTCTTTTTTTAGCTCAAGTAAGACAAAAGGATTCTCCTGTGCTCAAAACAAAAGCTTTTAATTTTTTGATAAATTAGATGCTTCACCAGCTCTTGATAATATGAATTTATGAAACAATTTAAAAACAATAATTCAGTTTAGAAAAGGTCAGGTAGATAGCTATGTCAAAACCAGTATATTACAATATTTCTGAGGAGCAACACTAACTGAACTAAGAATCTTTGATTCTCATTCTGAAGGTTGTCAGGTGATATATGTTTATACTTTTAGAGTGCTGGACAAATCCCTCTAAGTGTTGAAATAAGTGTTTATATATAGATATCTGTTTTTTCTAATCTTAAGGTTAGTAGATTTTCTTAAATGTGAAATGACAAGGGGAAAAAGTCTTATGTCTCAGAAAAATTCACATGTCTCCCTGCCCCCAACACCCCCTCTGGTGAGAGAGACAAAAAGCAGAGATCCTAAGCTGAGATAAGAACAATTTACTGGAAATAGCAATGAGATAAGAAAATGAACAAAACCAGCCACAATATTAATAACAAAATTATATAAAAAGGAGGGTCATTTACATGCAAAAAATGCTCACAAAGAGCAAAATGGTAGACCCTCTTTTTCTTCCTGACCCTAAGCCATGCCTCCTTCCTTCTCAGAAGTGAGAGTAGGGGATATATCAAGGCCAGTTAGATGGTGTACATTAACAATAGTTCTATAGACTCTGTCCAGATTAAGAAGCAGGTGTGAACCTCAGTCTGCTCCTGGTCTCTCCAATGTTGATCCTGGTGATGTATGTGGAGTCTTTGTGACTCTCTTCTGGCTTACAACCAGATTTTTATTCATATAAAAAAACCATGTCTCAATGGAGGGGAGCATGATGAGAGAAGTTAAATGCAAAATTAGCATCACTGGGCTTGTCCTGCTTAATCAAAGTTCATTTTTCTTTAATCTGGGTGATTTTTACAGTAATACCTTTGATATGGTGATCAAAAAGGAAACAGTTCAGATCCCTCAATCCAGAGTGGCAGAGTCAAGTGCCACGAGGTACCCGGTGCTGTGATGGGCATATAGCCACCATAGAAAGGATAATATACAATGTTATATAGAAATCAATGCTATACAGTTTAATTCATTGACTCTCCTTATCCAAAATCAAGTCCCTTTGGGGCATACATTGTATTTCCCCATCATCCCACATTATCCACCCAGTACATAGAGATCCTTGAGCAAAAAAAACTGCACAAATGGGTTTGCCTTTGCCTGAAGCAGGAATAACCCAGGCTGTTTTCCCCAAATTTTAAAAAATGCTCTACAGGATGTTTATTCCCTTCCACATGTATATAAAAGGTTTTATTGGGCAGGGCTGGTCTTATTGGCACATCTAGCTAGATGGTTTTTGCTTACTGTGTATCCTCAGGTTGGAAGGTCCCACCACCCACTGCCCTCCATGTAAGCTTTTCAGTCTATTGTACTGTTTAAATTTTCCACAAGCTGGTCAATCATAGGGGATCCATATAGCCACAAATAAGACAGGAACATTTCTATGTTCTTTTACTTTGGAATAGAAGTGTGTTGAGCCTTGTACCCTTACAGGTGCACTAAAACCATATCAAGAACTAAGATGTTCTCCTGAAAGGTAATTAAGCTTGTTTCTGATTTTGTATGAGAATACAAAAGTGTTTGTTCTTAACAGGACACTCTGACAACAAAAATAAACTTTCTATCTCTTTTGGGGATTTGTACAAGAACAGGAAATACTAAGATGATAGAAACAGTATGTGTTAAATACGTGTCATTTGCCTAGAAAAAGTTTTTCTTTCTTTGGAATTGCTGCTAAGATGAAGTTTGGGTACAAATATCCATGCTGAATTTCACATTGACATGAAACAAAAAGAAAGAGAAAAAAAGAGTCAGCTTGTATATGTGCTCTCTTCTAGCCTAGTCTATTTTGAAAAGCGTCCAGCCTTTTCAATGTGGCTTATAGTCTTATCCTTTATAAAGCCGCTCTAAATCATGCTTTATTTGAGCTGAAGCAAAACAGAAACACATGAATGGCCAAAAGGGAAAATTCTTGAACAGTTTATTTAAAAAATAGTTACATTACCAGCAGTAGTGGTAGTATTAGATAGTGTGATCAATTAATGCCACTTGTCAAAATATACCTTAAGACTGTATAAATGTGTAAATCACTAAGATTCAAAAGACCCTGTTCAAATAGAATGATCTAAATTAAAGTTGTTGCATTCCAGGAGGACACAGATCTCTTCACACATAACTCAAATTAGAGAGTTGGAATGTCTGAATAACAATGTTTTGTGCCAAGCTATTCATGCCTACCTTGCTTCTGGACACCAAAAAAAGAAAAAACAAAGTTTATTTTAGTATAGTAGTGTTTGGCAAACATGAATATGTTTGCACCTAGACCAAGGATCGACAGTACCCGTATTTTGTGTCCACATTTACAAATTCTGTGCTTCATGTGTACATTTACCTACTAACATGAATTTTCTGTATTTATAAAGGTTTATTATGTGTGATTTTGAGGCTATGAGAGCAAATTTACTTTCAAGATTTACATTATTTATGATTTTTGAAAGTCAAAAATATTATAATTTTTAAATTTTTAAATTTAAAATTCAAATTATAACTAAAAATGATAATTAAAATATCTACTTAAAATCATTAGAAATATTTATTTTTACATGCAGTTTTGATTGCTAAAAATTAGCAATAAAAGTTGAAAAATTCGCACACTTTCATAAACCAACTAAAAGATAATAAAATCAGAAATAACACAATTTTTAGTAGAAAGTTGAGAGTATTTAAAAAGTTTTGATATATTTGTGTATGAGATGATAAGGGAGTTACAAAAAGAGATTTTATTGTTTTCTCTGCTGAAAACACAGCTTATGATTGACAGTGTCTTAGAACATTTCTCTGTGTGTTTTCTGATTTTATTTACCTTGTGTGGAGACTACGGCTGAAAACAGGTTTTTAATTTCTCATTTAATAGCCTTGTGTAGGAGACCATATAAACAATCTCTAACACATTACATATTGGAATAATTTTTAATAGCCATTTATCTATATATTGCTGCTTTGCCATATTTAGTTATCACCAATTGTGTTACTTGTTGGTACTGGACATTTTAAATTCTTCTCTCCTTTTCTAAACCTTCCTTGATTTAGCCTTTTCTATTTCTAACTCCTTCCACCTTCCTTCTCCCCACCATGTACACTCCTCCCTATCATCTCCCCATCTCCTTGTTGCAATCGATAACGGATGTGTACTTCCATCTGTTCCGAAAGAACAGAGGCCAGACCAGATGTGACCTGTGATTTACCAAATGGGACACAAACACAAGGAATGTTGTCTGCCATCTGTTGATGCAGAAACCAGTAGAGCTGGACTAGCATTTCAGCAGAGCTCTCCCACTGAGAAACTGCAAAGGAAATTCATCTGTTTCATTTTTTTCTACTCTTCTGACCTGACAGTTCCTCTGCACGAAGTGTCTTGCAATGAAGCTGTAAGAGTTTACATCTAAATGGCTGTGCCCTGGGGAAAATACAAGAAGTCTTTTACAGCTTATGCTTTATATTTCTACCAGAAACAGAAGTACAAAGATGATACTTATCTCGACAGCAAACTGATATGTGAAGCTGCTCTCTGAAATGGATAGAGCAAACAGAGACTCTGGTTTTCCTCCTTGTCCTCTCCCCTTCTTTTTAGTGCACATGAAAGGGTCCTGAGACTGCTGAAGGAAATGAAGCAGGTGTTAGTAACAGTTACCAAAAAAGACCCTTGTCTCCACTTCATTCTACTTCCAAATTACCCCACCAAGAAACATCTGGTTTCTGTTCCAAAAGAGGAAATGCACAACACAGGGAGTGATCCTTATGTGTGATCTTTGGTATATTCTTATGCACTGATGCAATTTTTAACGTATGAGTTGAAAACACAAGGATGGTTTGAAATGATAGTTCAAGGCCCAAAAGTTCAAAACATAGCTGACAGCAAATTGGGATGCAGGGCTGTTCATATGTGGGAACATTTTTAAATTTAGCATACTCGTGATTTCTATTGAATAGAACCTGGCAATGCTATAAAGGCCAGGAACACTTTCAGTGCTTTTCTGTGTTTTATGTAAACTGAAGCAGTATAAAGCCAGCAGAGGTTTCTCTCCACTTACTTTCTTATAGCTCGAGCAGAAGAGCAGTGGACTGAGTAATTCACTTCCAGGCACCAACCTTCCACCTCCAAGAATGCAGTTTTATTATACTAGTATTGATTACAAATAAGATATTCTCTGTCCAGGCTGCTACCTGAATTTTTTGGGTTAATATTTATAGTTTTGAATGTTGCAGCTAGAGGAAACTTAGACTTTAAGATCCTTGAAGATAACTTTGCAATCCTGTGTGCAGACTGAGTCTAGCATTCCACCCTGATATGGCTATTCCTTTATCAGTATATTAACAGCTTTATAGATAACAACTCCTAAACATTACAATTGTTTGAAATAAGAAGAAAAAACATATTCAGAAAAGACACAAAGGTCCAAGAATCTTGGTTACAATGTTCACAGGTTGCTTTTTTGGTTTTTTTTGCTTCTTTTTCTTATTTTTTTGTCCCTGATGTTCCTCAAATGTCCCTAAATGATTAGGCGGTCTAGAGCAAGTTCAGGTTTGATACTCAATTTTTCATCCACCCTGTTCAGGAGACATGCATCAAAATGATCGACTTCCTCTTTGTACAGTGTAGAGGGGGAGATGTCAGGTAGGTGTGAGGGGGAAGCTAAGCTGCTTTCCTAAAACAGTGATGAGCCCTTCTCTAAGTATATTTTAAACTGATCACCTGCACAATCTTCTGGGTTCTGTCTTGTCACTTATTTCGAATCTCTTTGGTTTCTCTGGGTTTTTTTTTGGGGGGGTAGTGTTGTTTGTGTGTTTTGTTTTGTTTGTTACTTTTTAATTCTTTTTTCATCTCTGACACTGAGAGCAGAATACTTAAACTACTGCATCAGAGAGAAATACTTTTGCCAAAAGATAAATCCACTTGCTTCTGCCTTATTTCTTTGTTGATAGGCAATGATCAGTCATTAGCAAGCAGACTGTCAAAGCACCTTCAGCAAATACAAAATCCTTTCCAAATGAGAATTAATGGGGAAAAGAAAATGATCTTTTCATATTCTCAGCTCTCATAATGTATGGCAATTTATCTCTAGGAAGGGTTGGGAATCAATTAAGCATGAATGATGTATAGGAAGGTGGAATGTGACCTTAACAAGTTGTCTTGTCTCTTGTCTTGATGTTTCCATCTGTTTTGCACAAAAAATGTTCTGATAATGTGGTAAGGAGGTAGATATGATTTCTGAGGGAACAGTCATTATGGGCCACTATCTTCCCAGGTCTGGTAAGTTTAATCCAAGTTGCCTGGGAGGTAGGAAGTCATAAAATATTTTATCTGAGACAAGTGCAAAAATACTCATAAACTCAAAGGTTAATCACTGCACCAAAAGAACAGATGAAGGAGACAGGGCAGTTTTATGTGTCCCTGTGTGATGTCCTTATTAATCATGGTGCCCCATTTTCTTTAAGTATGCCTCATGTATTTTCTTTTGAAAGCCAAATGGATAGACAGAGAAAGAAATAGAAGACTATTACTATCCCATGTTAAACAGTTCTGCCTTTCTTTTATCACATATTCAAGGGATTGCATTACAGCAAAGATGTATTCTAATTCATTCAGTGACTTACCAAATATTCCCTTCAGATAAAAACCCAAACTTCCTCCTGTGTGAGCTGTTATGGATACGAAATGAAATTTGAAAGACTACTGATTAAGAGACTGTGGGAAGATGGCTGGGGACCCTGTGGAAAGATGTCTGGGGGATAAAATTAGAGGAAACAGAGGTTATATTCACATCCTAACAGAAGTTATAATGGTACAAAAATTACAGAGTAAAATTATACAGTAAAAGGCACCTGCTATTTCCTGGACGGAATGCAGTTGGCATGCTAGAAAACTATTCCCCAAAACTGTGATTCCCCACACTGACAATCTCCAACTACAACACCTGCTAAGGGTAATGGAACAGAGGGTGGAGCAGAGTGGAGACTCCTCAGCCAGGTTCTGTTGAAATCCTTGCAAGAAGGGGAACTTGATGGCACTTTGCAGCTGATAAACTTCGTAACACCTGTCAGCCCAGGGAGACAGGAGATGTCTTGCTGCTGAGCCAACAGCTGTGGTGAAATCATTCTCCTTGGATGAACTTGGTTCATTGTAGCCTAACTGTAATATTAACACACACCTCCGCCCCAAAGGTATGACCCCCCCTCACTGGGCATGTGCTCTGTATTTTTTTGACTGTATCCTTAAAAGTGAAATGAGAGAATTTTTCACCAGTCAGTGACAAAGGTGTAAATCAGTGACTAAAGTCACTCATGCTGCACCTAAGCATAGAGAAATAGTATAAAAATAGGTAGAGAATGGGGAGAAGTTAAGGAAGACTCCACTGTAACTGCTGCAATCAATCGGCAGGCTGAAACCGTGTTCTCCATATGGACACCTACCGGAGATCAACCATACATTACGCATGCTGAACACTTTTAATAGGTATTAGAGCTTGTCTGTGCATTGCTCTGAATATGTTTTTGCACTCAGATACTATCACTGACATGCCTCTAACCTTAACCCGTCACTATTTTGTATTGATAGAGTGTTATTCTGTAAACTATTGGAGTGAGTCCTTCGTAAGTGCTGGCAGTCACTGGCAGTGGGTAAGATTATCCAATAAAGTGAAAGATCCACTGAAGGGTCTCCCTTATGCTGTTGGTGTGTGTCCCTGACTAAGTCACCCTTCGACCCAGCAGGATCGCTCAGTGAAGAGTCCTCCTAACAGGACTCTGACAGATTGGTTGACACAAGGGTCTTGGCTTTCCTGGGGATTGACAAACAAATCAAACACTAAGGGCTGAGGAAATCTCCCCACACTGAGGATCGAGGTAATCTCCCCTTCTTCATGTGACAGAGACACAGGAGTTCTCACTCTGAAATGATATGATCTGTATGGTTGGACTATTAGATGGGGGCGGAATCTGAATGATTCGGCTAATGGTAGAGGTTAAGGGTTCAAATTTGGACAGGTATCCAGTAACAAGGACATTTCTCATGGGGATTCTGGTGGCATCAATACTATTTAAAATCATCATTAGCAACTTGGACAGTAGCACAGACTGCATCGTCAGCAGTTTCATGGGTGACATTAAGATGAGTTCACACAGCTCAGCAAAATGAATGCATTGTTTCACCAGAGGCAGAGTTACTCCACGCAACAGTGCATGCTTGGGGCTGACTGGCAGGAAGGTAGTTTTGCATAAAGGACATAGTAGTCTCAGTAGACAAAAATTGTGCAAAGATCAGCAATGTACCCTTGCATCAGTGAAGGCTAACCTCAAGAGTGTAGCCAGTAGGTCAAAAGGAGTGTTTATTTCTTCTTCTTTGACACTTAGAGACCAAATTTAGAGCATCATATAAAATTTTAGGGTTGTCACTACAAGTAAGACATTGACAGACTAGAACAAGTCAGTGGAAGGCCATCAAGACGTTTAAAGGGTCAGAACACCTGATATATAAATGGAATTTGTTCAGGCTGAAGAACAGATTAAGCAGAGATCTAATGTCTGTTTTCACTTGACTAACTGGAAGATAAAGAAAAGAGTTTACTTGATGGCACGCATCAAAACCACAAGAAGCAATGACCACATAATGCAATAAAGGAAATTCAGGCTACATAAAAGAAAACCAGAATATTTCTTCCTCATAAGTGTGGTAGCACACTGGCGCAGGCAGTTCAGAGAGGTTGGGGAGTGTCCAAGTTTGGAGATCTTCACAACTTTACTGGAAACACTCAATGCAACCTGATCTATTTTCATATGATTGACTTAGCAGATAGTCTGGCTCTGACACAGTGGACTGGATGATTTCCACTATTTGAGGACTCCTTTCCATTCCCATTCTTCCCGTAAAATGATGTTCTCAGCAGATACCTATGTCTCTCTCCAACTGAAGTATAAGGCTTTTCTGGATTTTTTGGATCATAATGGTAACTTTATTGAAACTATCATTATAAGCTATCAGACTAATAGTAAGTAGACTGTGCAATGTCAAAGACTTCCTGCAAATCTAAAGTGAATGTAAATATAAATCAGGGAAAAAACACCACCACCACCAACAAAAAAGGATGATTTTATCTTACAGTGCAAGTGCACTGAGAGGCGGATAGTATTTTCAATACAAATTAAAACAAGAACTACTGTATTGAACACAATTCTTAGTTGAAGCTCTGAATGCCAAGACGATTTCTGAATTTGTAACCTCTTCTGATTCTTCAAATGAGGAATTTGCTTGGATGTCTCATTAAAATAAGATCAAAATAAGAAGTTATGTCATGATTCTGAATTTCTACTTTTTAAAGACCTTGTTAAAAACAAGGTCCATCCACCTCTTTTTGCTTTTCTGCATCTCAGTGTAAAGCCTTCTGAAAAAAATTTCTTATCTACTCTCTGTAGCATTCATGATTTATCCAACCTAAGTTCAGACTATTTTCTCCAAGAGAGCACACTTTTCACTTTCGTATCATGTAGTTACTGTAAACAGCCATAGGCTGTTTGAGAGGAAAGACATTCAGGATGATTTTGTATTTTAATATAACCATTACAAATAGCTCAATACTTTTTTTTCCTTTATTTTTTCTTTTGCACTTAGTAATATTTTGCCCATGTGCTAGAAAACAATGTTATTTATGTTCCCCAATATGAGGAAAACATGAGACTAGGTCTCATTTTCAGCACTGGCCTGGAACAGGATTTGAGTTACAGCAGTTCATAAATGACTTCATCTATATTTTATGCTGCTACACTGAATGGATCCAGTAACCTCTTTGGGGAAAGACTAGAAAATAATCTCAAATGCATTACCTAGCTTATTACATTATGGGCTTTGTGGTTCAATGTCATAATAAGAAATTGAAAATACCCAATCAGAATGCTTTAATTGGCTTTATTTTTGAAGAAATAACCCACACTGTAGATTTTAAGAGTCAGATAATTATTTTTGGACTAAGAATGCATAGAAAATGGCTGTCATAGAAACAGAAATTGAAAAATGAATTGATTGAAATGGAATTTGAGAGGTTTACTAAATATAACTCCCTGTTCCCATAATTTTTGGATTGAAAATAAAATATTTCTTGGTGTTTTTAATGTCAAGCCTGTGCAGTTCTGACAGTGTTAGAAATTATAGATCTTATTTTCCTATTAACAATAAATAGCAGAAAACACATCTAAATAATTTTACTTTTTTTTTCTTTAAAAAATATAATCAAGATTTTATTTTAACTGAAGGATCAAAACGTTAGAGAAATAAGAGCATTGTTATTCAGATTTTGATTAAAATGGAGAAAAAAAATTATAGAAATCCTTTTTTGGGACAAAAACAAAGCAAGAATTACTAAGCCAAGTTTAAAGAGAGAAGGCAAATTTACTTAATAATGTATTCCAAATCAATTGTTTATAATGGTAACTGAAGTACAGTTGGACAGTGTAGCAGTGGATTCTCATCAGAAACCATCTAAAAGTGGATTTATAAAGGAAATTTTCAAATATCTTTTTGTTCTAAACTAACCACATCAATTACCACTCTAGTAAACTGGAAGTGTTTCCAAGAGGTAATTACTCTGGTCTGTCTTGGGAGTTCATTCAAGATAACCTAACCCATCCTTTAGGCTTGAATGAATTTCCCTTTTGAAATCCATTTCTGGTTTTCTCTCTATTTGCTATAGAAGAAGCCTGGGTGACTATCAGGCCAGACAGACTAAATTATGTGAATGAGAACATATCTCATAACCTTTGAGACAGGAATATCATCCATAAAATTTAGGCTCTAAGTTCAACAGTGTATGAAGCAAAGGTTTTATAAGTACCCAGATCCAATTAACCCAGTGCTCTTGATTCGGATTATGGGAGAAACTTCTTGCTCTTAACAGAATACAAATAATAAAATAATTATGAAATCAAAAAAACAAATAGTGCAAGCAATAACTTTTTTAATAGAAAACTATGACCTCTTAAAATGAACAGATAAGTGAATGTAACTATTTAACAACTAATTTTGACTATAAAGAAATTATTTCACAGTTAATAATCATATTAATAGTCAAACGTAAATTTCTCAGTCAGTGAGTTTTTCCAGATTTTTTTTCTTGCCAAAAATATCTCCTTTTTTCTAAAATGTCACTTTGTGCTCATTATCCTCAAACAAAGAAACAGGGAATTGTAAGTTCCTGTCTCAAAAATTTTCCCTGCAAATGTCAACAATGTTTATCCATAGAATGAAAAACCTATAATGTAATCGTATTTTTTTTTAGTCCCCCAAACACAGGCAGCCTTGCAGCTAAAGTTC
Organism: Ifrita kowaldi; assembly: GCA_013398055.1. Lineage (NCBI taxonomy): Eukaryota > Metazoa > Chordata > Aves > Passeriformes > Cinclosomatidae > Ifrita > Ifrita kowaldi. The sequence continues at coordinate 780,900 of VZRS01002147.1, forward strand.
AGTTCAGTAAAATGTTTTCTTTAAGTAATGATATTTTTTGTTATTTTTTCAATCAACTGGTCACCAATTCCATCTTTTTTTTTTTTTTTAATCTCTTGGGATATACTTATCTGTTACTGCAAACTTCCACTTAATCACTTTCTGTTATCTAGTCAAAAAGATTATTGAAATACTGCCCTGCTGCCTGTCACAGATACTTGTCTCATGCATGCCGTCAATCCTCTATAAACCAGTCTCTAAGATTCCTCTCCTTGAGAAGTAAAAAAAGATAGAGGAAGCCTGGTCCTACAAAGTGTGGAGTACTACTGTCTTCATTCCTTTTGACTTTTATTTAATATTAACTATTAAATTACAGGTTAAATCACAGAATCATGGAATAGTTTAGGCTGAAAGGGACTTTTAATGGTCATCTAGTCCAACCCTCCTGCAATAAGCAGGGACATTTCAACTACACCAGGTTACTCAGAGCGCTGTCCAAGCTGACCTTGAATGCCAGGGATCAGATACCCATCACCTCTCTGGGCAACCTGTGCCACTGTTTCACCATGATGATATGGCCAGTGTACTTTGGGGGTCCATTCTGATGAATATAAATATCCCACCTATTGCCTAAACTCACCTCTTTTCAACACTCACTATTCTTCCCGTCATGGCTGCTTCATTTGCAGCCTCCGCACAGTCTAGATTTTGCACCTTCTATCATGACATAGATGATATTTGGAATTATTGTTAATTTCCATAAAACTCCACCTTTTCTATCACTTCAGAATCTCCAGAACACCCAGCTGCTCAATGAAATATCCCGCCGTCAAGTGGATGTTTTGGTGGTTTGTTTTGTCTTACACCACTATTTTTTTTTTCTTTTTGATGTGTGTGTGTGACAGTTGATAATCAAATTTATAATATTTAAGCCTTCAAAGTTAGACCCATTGCTTCCATTCAACAGGAATATTGAGTTGTTGATAATGGCACAGAATTTCAGCGGCTGGCCATAATGCAATTTCAAATTATAGGCATCGGAATTCATATTTGTGGTTTACAAGATTTGTGTTTGTTCCCATTTGAGCTGCAAAAGGAGCAATGGACACATTAAGCATTCAACCATCTCTGGAATTCTTTCAAAGCATAATTTCTCATACTTGGGACACAAAATTCGTAACCTAAATAAGTTTAATTTAGAAATACAATATAGCCTTCATGGATAAAATATTTCAAAGTTCAGCTGAATTAGTAAGTCCCACTTTTAGTAATGAGAAAGTAAATAAAGGTTGCCTTTCAGATTTTGAAGCAATTTGCAGTAATGTACACATAACACCTGGACTTAATTCACAAGTTCTGGGACTCTAAGTGATGCTTCCTACATCTTTCAAGCTGTGGTCATACCACTTCCCACATCCCAACACTTTGTTACCACATTTCTCCTAACATAGAATTGATCAAGATTTGAGATGTTGAACAGACATTCTTTTTGACCTCTGACCAGAAATACAAAACTACCTACAAGGAGTTAGAGCACTTCATTTCTCCACAGCAGATTACCCAAGGTTTTCCAAGATTTAGATATCTCCAAGGCTTTTTAGCTATAAAACCACCCCCAGTGCTATGTCTCATTTAATAAGAAATATTTTCAAAATGCCTACAAGCTGAAGATCTAAATTCTCACTCATATGCATTAGGTGGGAAATTCTTTCAGTATATTTTATTGCCCTGGTCTTGAAAGTGCATTTTCCTGGTGGTAGAGAATGCAAACTTGTTAAGCAACACAGGTGTTAACTGTGACCATGACTGTAAATGATGCCAAGTACTACAGCTATTAGTTTTTTTAATTAATTAAAATCTGCCATTTTTTATGAACCCACTCCATAATTTTCAAGCAGGTCAAGTAAAGGCAGATGATGAAGAAATACAGATTTAGGGGCTATCTGTACCTTACTTTCTAAGTGTTATTGTATCTGTTTATTTTGGCTATGACTTGGCAATAGAGGAAGTGACTTGTTGGTCAAGCAGCTATGAGAATTTGGGTATTCCATTCTCACTAGCCCTTGACCATTTATACTTATACCTACAGTATGTAAGATTGAAGCACATATAAAAACTACAGAATTGTTTTCTTCATGTACTCATGACTTCATTTGGAAGAATTTCTTAGGCTTCATGCCTTTCAAGTACCCTTTCTTCTCCATTTTCCCTACAATTTTTTTTTCCCATTTAACTTTCCTACATGGATAGTACTGTCTTGTTCCTATTTTAGATGTGAAGCTGTCAGCAATGAACTGAAGGAAGGTGTTTTGGTTCCTGGGATAGGTAGTCAAGTCCTTCTTCTTATTGCATGGGAGATGTTGTTACAGAGTGCAATCAAACAGAGCACAGCTTGCTTGGGAGTGTGAGATATCTAATCAGTGGTTTGGTCTAAGGACATATAGGAAGCCTCATTTGGCATCTGCCTTTGTTCTCCTTTCCCAGTGCAGTTTAATATGCAAGCATTAATTTGTGGTATACTAGGTATCAAATAAGAAAAGTTATTTTCCTCCCCTGCTCATGATAAAACCTATCTCTTTCATATTTCTAAACCCACTAATTTAGGCTTCGTAGCATTTCTATACAACTTGCACTGGTCCTGTCATAGTTTCCATACTTAAATTTTCTAAGCAATATATCTCCAATTAGATGAAATATAATATACATATATGAACACATACTAAAACATAGAGGATTCATTTTCATGTGTCTATTTCTTATTTTATAGGATATTTTTTTTTCTTAGAATTAGCTGATTCCTGTTATCTGAGGTGGCAAAATCCAGTCTACCACAATTTATTACTAATAAATATTTCTGATTAAAGCCTGGAGTTGTTACATTATTTTGTAAGAATAAAATGTGGGGAAAATCATGGCTTCTCCTTCAAGTTTAGGCTTTTACCTTCCAGAGAAGACAACAGCTAAATCATTAAAATACAGAGACCTCTGTAACACCTTTTGCAAGTGCTTTCCTCCCCCATGTGCAGAGTATTTTCTTGAAATGAAACAAATGATAGTAAAATTTCCTAAAAATCCTGCATGGAGAATCACAGGATAAGCCCCCTGATGGACAGAAAGGAGGACAGTAACAAAAAGGACAAAAGGATTCAGTTAGGACTTTTTTGCTTCAGTATTCACATATCATGCAGGCAATCAATAATCTACAATAGCAGGGCAACAAATTCCAACATGAAGTCTCAGTTTCAGCAGTCTGAGGCAGCTGAATAAAGCTACAAAATAAACTGCCTGTGAAACAGTAAAATTTTATGCAGCATAGAGTTCTCATAAAGTAAGACTCTTGTGAAAAGAAAAAGATATCACTGAAGATTCTGTGTTTTGGCTTTGTTTCTTTTAGTTTGAGAGTTGTTTCTAGGATGAAATTTAAATTGGAAGTGCTTTTAAACCACCAAATCAATTGCATTTAGGTATTTAGTTTTCCAAGGAAGCTCTGGTTAGGGCATATTTCATCCAAGAGCACTGTTTAAGACAGGAATACAACAGCACTGAAAAAAGCCGAATATCTGCCTCAGTAGTGAAATTCTTCCAAACTAGGGCACACATCCCTGTTAGTGCTCTCTTAAACAAAATGTTGCTAGCTATTTCCTGTTATCTGTAAGAGGATTCTTGCTCATTCTGTCAATGTGCAGAACCTCTTGAAGCACCTGCAAATACTACCATGTCCTTGCTCATATTGTATCATTCATCTTGCCCACAAGGGCGTCATTGTGACAAAACAGGCAAGGAGTGGAAAGCAAGAACTGCCCTTCTGCCCCAGAACTCCTTCAAATTGCATGGTACATCTCAAACTTTGGGAAATATGGAATTAGGTATTCCTGTGCTCCCTGAAACAGTCACAGATTTTTTGCCTATAAACAGTAACAAAAAATTTCCATCTCATGAGGGCATGTTAGGCTGCCAGTACCCATTGAACTGTGGTTATTGTAAGAACAGTGGAAAGGGGCTAATCGGTGCCTTTCTTATCAGCCTCACCAGGAAAGCCGAGAGAAAGCAATTCACCAGTCCAACGCAGGAAGAAATCTAGGACTACACAAAAGGAAATACACTGAGAAATCCCTGGAATTGCACTTTAATAAGAATGATGCTATTTTTTATTTTAGACTCTGTATACAATTTAAAGCCTATCTGTGTTAGAAATTAGACTTTATATTTAAAGCCGCATAAGGCACTATTTGAAAGCACTTTTAAAAAGTGGCATGTTGGAAAAAAAAAAAAACCAGCTAAAAAGCTTTAAATAACTAACATTACATGTTTTTTTGTTAATATTTACTGCCATAGAAGTATACATCTTCCTTTTAATCTGGTCAGCAAAAGAAATACATATGGTCTTATATATAGCATATATAAGAAATATATACGGTATTTATGTACATACAATTTCCTAAAAGAAAAAGTAGGAATTATGTTCTCAAATCCACATTTCTATTATTTAGATGCCATGATCTTCAAATGTGTGGAGCATTCAAAACTTTTCATTAAAAGGAATCACAACTGGTCTGCAACTTTCAAGTCTAGTTATTAATTCAGCATTACCACTTATAATTTGAGAGCCAATTATTTTCTTTCTGCTATCTATAACACAGATCATATTGGTAGGAGACAAAACTAATGACAGCATAAATATTAAAAAGATTTGGTTTATGCCATCACTATATTCATAAGCAACAAAAAAGTGTTCTATGGAAACATGTTCTGGGAGTCCCTCCAGGTAGCAGGAGGGAAGAGTGTGGCAATATGCAAAACCAATCACATGCAAGATCTATCCTTGCCTAGAGCTGGAGATAGATATTTTAATGCACTTTTCCCTTTTCAGTCAAATTACCCAGAATTTTAATAATCTAACTGGTAGTTTTTTAGTAGACTTATTAATTAAGTCTGTATTAATTAGCTTCATCACAGTCTGACTGCGAAACAATTTTCCTTTTACTTCATCTAAGCAAAGTCACTAATAATACATTCACATCTCTTTTCCCCTCATTTTTTGGCCTTGAAAATATAAACATTGACTCTCACTAATATTTTTTCCTATTTTTTCTATTGTAGAATAATCTTTTTTCCTTCCCACAACGAGCCTGTCATATCTAAAGGGAATGTAAAGTCCTCTTCTAGTGCTCACAATTTAAACTGATATTCTAGAGAATATTATAACAAACATTGATGAAGTTATCTGATGTTCTACACTGCTCATAGCTAGCTTAGGTTTTGGGAGTTGGAAGCTTCAGCTTTTGCTTGAAGAGTTACACAGTTAAAAATCTCCAGTTCACCTGAGATCAAGGGATGTTTCTTTTTCTATTAAGATTTCAGGATTAAAACCGCTTTACATAAGTGCCTAGCATGAGGTCCTAAAATGATTTTGTAAACATCATATATACTTATTTAGAGAGAAAGGGAATATTTATTTTCTTTGCTTAAATGGCTCAAACACTGTTTACTTGTGATATATATTTTTTAAGGAGAGTGGAAAAGTAGTTAAATGATATTAGTAAAGCATACTGAAGTACTACAGGGCCACATATATATTAAGTATTTTTATACATCATTCAAGTGCTAAACTAGCCATGTGTACGATCATCGTGTAGGTTGTCCTGATTTTTCCAGTCTGCAAAATTGCAGAGAAAAATAATGCCAGTCAAGGTTCTGAGGCAAAACAACATTGGACAGAACAGTAAGAATTGCAGTCAAACTTAGAGGTAGCAGTGAAACCTGTTTGGCAGTACACTGCAACTAGAATGTTTCACCTGAAAACTTCTTCAAGAAGGAAATGTTTTAAGATATTCAACAGCCATGTAGAAAAAAAGTATCAGCTTTCCTTTAGATTAAAATAAAACTCACAAATGCTAAGACCAATATTCTGTAATGCTAACACAGAGCCCTTCCATTCCCTATTCTAAGACAAGTTCAAGACTCTGATGGATGGATACCTGCTGCATTAAGAAACTTTTTAAAATTTTTAAAGAGGATAAACTTCCTGCGTATTTATAGCCAGTGATGCAGAGTTACCTCTTTTCATGCTAAAATCTACCTACAAAGACCTTATAGATAGCCATGGTCAAGTTTTCACTAGTTCCTGACATCAACTATCGCGTCAGTCTTGGATAGCTTGACTATTGGTTGTGCCATGCTAGGGAGCTGTTGAAGCAGCAACACAACCAAGCTTTGGTCCCAGCTCAATGTCTTGAGTCTTCAAAAGGATCAGGGTAATTTTTTTTTCTGAGTACCAGCTTTTCTTGTTTCAGTTGCTTATTGACAAAATACTAGTTATACTGATCTTGCTGTATTCCTTATCTGGTCAAGGATCAACAAATATGACACACCTTACAAGAAAGAATGATGAGCTTTCAGACAGGAAATGAATATAGGAAAAGTAAAGTTTATTTTATCCAAAATTGAGTTTGAATTTTACCTCATAACAGTATAAGTCCAGTACAGACCATTGAGAATGAGCAAAGGATCCTTATAATCATTGAGAAGAAGCTTGGCTTTAAAAATATTGGACATAGAAACTGAGGCAAATATAGTCTGCCAGTTTTGATCTATTTTGCAGACTCTCAGCAACTTAGCACTAGCATCTATAAAAAGGTGTTCGGTGTTCTAATTTCTTTTTAAAGGGTGACTGGAATCAGCTTAGCTTGTGTAGAAACCTCAGACAAAGGGAGAATTTTATTATTAGTAGTATTTTTAGGCATGAAACTGGTGTTCTACAACCATGATGCTTTGTTCTTTCTGCTTTCTTATTTGATTTATTGTCAGTTGATTACTTCAGGACCAGAATGATACTAACTATCAGATATAATAATGTTTAATTATAAAAGATAATTAATTTTCTGCTACTTTGAAGATTGCAAAATGTATAACTTAGTTGCCTGTTGTAATTACATAGTTAAAACCAGAAAAGAAAGTTTGCCCTTTCTTCAAAATACATGGCTATTACTTGAGCATGGAAGACTTTAATTGCCACAATAAGAGGCCTGTGACAGGTTGTGCGATGCTTTATCTTGTACTAAAGTCACATCAGATGAGGGGAAACTCACTGTTCAAAGGAATTTTTATTCAAATTACTGTTGGATTTCATTGCTTTATAACTTTCAAGTGGGTTTTCTTCCAATTTTTCCTTCAATTAAGTATTACAGCACAGTGAGAAATGTTACCAGATCAATATTTTACTTCTTCATGATAAAGTTTGTATTGACTGGGTCCAACCTGAACAACCTGTGCTGCTGTTCAGTTCTCTTGAATCACATTTTCAGACTAAACCACTTGAATCTCACTAATTCCATTCAAATTGACAACCTTTCCAAGAAAGAAAAATTGAAAACAATTGGCTCAGGAAATGTACAAAGCATATGTTTACAGTATTTTTGCCCATTTTCTCAAATTGAGAGAGCCAAGTGGTACAGAAGGTTGAAACTGAACAAAAATTGCTTTAGCTATGCATGGTTAGAAGATGAGTAGCCAGTTCATCAACTCACTGGAGCATGCAAAATTCATTTCAATTATATCTTTAATGCCAGGAGAAGTCTGTGTCACTTGTCTTTTGCTTCATTTACTGCGGCAATGATTTTGTTAATCTGTCCTATGTAAAGGAAGTTTATTGTAATAATTTGTGCAGGCTCCTGAATACGGGTTTTAAAGGTAAAGAAAATTTTGACTTGATGGAGATGACAATGACTTTTATAACAAATCTAAATTCTGTTAAAAGTTGCTAGATATAGTGGACTTCAGGGCCCAAGACATTTTTCCTCTCCAGCCTGCTCTCACTGGCTTTGGTGCCCTCTTAGAGCCATGATGCGTCCTCAGTCCAACAGACGGAAAGCTGCTCCACTTCTGTGCCCTCAGGGCCACCCGGTAGCAACATTGGGAAGCTGCTCCATACACGCACAGTGACATAAATACTGGTGCACCTGCACACGTGCACGCACACACGGAGTACTTTTAAACAGCCACATGGACCCACCTGGATGGAGATCAATGTTTGGTCCACATGAGCACAAACAGCACTGACATAAACATGCACAACACAGGTGTCCCAGTCCAGCTCTTTATCTCCTGCTGGTCAGAATTTATGAATAAATAGAGTAAGTGGAATATGCATACATAAAGAGCACTGGTGTCTTCTATAGCTGGATCTCTAGCCCTTGGTTTCCTCCAGCTGCTGCTCCACAGACCTTCATGCCCTTTATAATAATTGTCCCACTTCAACAGCTGGCATGCAGACCACTTATTGGACAAGGGGTACGGAGACAAAGTCATATTCACAAAGATTTACTAGAAGGATCTGTATAGCTGCTGGCATTCATCAACTCTAACAGTGAAATTTATGTTTGCGGAAGAAAAATAAAGATTATTATAACAGAGACAAAGACAGAAGGGAAGAGAGAAAGGGAAAATTCTCCAAGTAGCTGGATGGGAGTCCCAGATGTGTCTTCCTCTGGAAGGGGTTATCTAATGTGTATCAGCTGGTGGTGGCAGTGAAAATGATGATCATCACTTTCCATGACTTTCCAGTAGTACTACAGTTTTCTTTGGAACCTGAGAAAATGCCCTACTGGTTGATCCAGCTTCTGGAATCCATTGAAATGTGTTAATTGGTGTTGCACATTGATTGGAAGTTAAGAGTCTGAATACAGGTATTGTTGATTCTATTTATCAACAATTTAAATTATTACAATCTACTTTGTTGTGCACAGGCCTGATTCTCTCCACTGTAAAGCTAAATTTGGCAAGATAAGATATAAAGAAAAGATGGGAAGAGATGTGATTCTAATGCCAATGCTATTATTGAACTGTTGAGAACTTATCATAGCCAGAGTTTCAGGGTTTTGCAGATGCAAGACCCCAAACTAGCCCGAAATTCTTTCGTAGATCATTAAACACACACTTATGTGGAGCAAAGAGAAGAGTTATGTGGAAAATCATCAGTAACAGAGTTTAAAAAGAAAGAACAAATTGAGGTGATCAGGACCAGGGGTCAGTCAGACAGGCATACTGACCAGCAACCTGCTTACACATCACTGGTTTTTTATTGCCTTTTACCTCTTTTTTCTGACACATATTCCTCACTTTTGCATCTTGATCACCCTCCTCCACCCTGCCATTAGCCCTTCCCCAAATATCCTGTGAATTTTATACAATCCTAAAATTCTCTTCTTCCTGGATCTCATAATAAATCTTATTCCCATTTAGGCAATAGTTTCCCTTTGGTTTGTGTGGCCTTCTGACTCCATTTTATCTAATTAATGCATCTTGGTAGATTTTACACTAGGGACAGTTGGTCTCCTTTGATACTCTTTGAGTAGCTGGTTTGGCTTGCTCTGTTTCACTGTTTCCTGCACCAATTAATGTTTTCTTTTCTGATTCTCACCAAGCTCTGGGAGTTTAATGTTGTTGCCTTTCAATTAGATAACCTATCAATGTCTAAGAAAGATTTGATCAGAAGTTAGTCACGTAAGTCCATACTTGAGATGATATATTGTGTGGAAAGGCTATAATCTGTGGAATAAAAAACCAAAACAACAACTCTGTCCCACGAAACAACACATCAAAAAACAAAACAAACAAACAAATGACAAAACCAAAACCAAGCAAAAAAAAAAAGGTATATTTGGAGAACACAGAGTTTATAGAAGTGCTAGTGCTCATATATTCTCTACATTCAGAAGCAGCCTTACTGCAAAAACTTGCTGACCACACAAATTAGTGTTCTACCAGATGTGTGACAATCCAGCTAGGTAAAACTACTGTTGGAAACTTGAGAAGTAAGGCAGAGTTGAAAGGGCCCTGGCTCTTTTTTTCCTAGACTGGATACTTCCTTGTTTGTAATCTGTTCACTCTTTCACGTCATACATACCACACTGGAAAGAAAGCCTCACAGAATCCAACTTAAAAGTTCATCCTGTGCATCATTTCAGTGTCACTGCCAGTGACAGCTTGTTTAATGCACAGCTGCAGCCCCATCACTTTCCTATATTGTTTTTCCAATAACATTGTATAAGTATTAACAGAATAGCATAAATGTCTGAAAAAATTGACAGGTATATGTATGTGCAGAACTAAAATGTAGAAAAGCTTGTGTGGGCTTCAACAAGCACTAAACTTGATAACTGCTATGGTAAATATAAATTCAAAGCATTAAAAGTGACAATATTATCTTAAAGTAATAAGATTTTAAAGCAGAATTTGATTTTACTTTTCTTTCCCCATAAATTAAGAATAAAATTTTCAGCTGTTTTTTTCCCCCCTGAAAATATTTTTCTTTTGGCAAAAAATGAATGAGGAAAAAATTAAATATGAGCTTTTCACATAATAATCTGAGACTTCAGTTGCAGTGTTAGAACAGATATTAAAGTATTTCCAATTGGCTCATGCTAATTGGAAATGTAATGGAGAAATAGCTTAAATGTTTAATGTCTTTCCTTTATCAAACAGTTGGATTCATGGACATTATTGAAATACACAGGAAACACATAAAAACCACTGTTTTGGTATTTGTAAATTAGGTCACCACAAATCAACAGGGTGGGTCCACCTGATACTGAAAATGATGTAATTCTCATTTCAGGCTTACTCATTGGACAGTTTAGATGGTCAGTATATTTTATCATTTGATAGTCTGGGACTGCTGATTTTTAACACTTTGCATTTTTATCAGGTTAGTCACAAATTATGCCTTCTCCTGACCTAATTAATACATTGGTATTCATGTATTTCCATACCAAAACCAAATGAACTTGCAAATGTGCTTCATGTCCCAGAGGACAAGAAAAGGACTTCAAAAATTTGGAGTGGATTTGTATAAATCAGATATTGGCAAATGTTCATTTATTTAGAAGATTTGTTTCCTCAGTTATTCTGTTAGTTTGGATTCAGCTTTAACCTCCTTGGTGTCTTCTTTAAGGGAATCTGGTTGGTGACATAAAACATACAGATAGCAGTGACAACTCAGGCTGAAGGGAGCAAGGCTGCTCCCACAGGACTTGACACTGCACTTGGCACAGAAACAGTGGGAATTACAGAAGTCAGAGAACGTCAGTGCTTTTCCGCATGGTTAACTATACTGGCTCTGTGAATCTTTAGGGAAGTGCCTGATAGTCTTAAAGCACACATTAGTGGCTCTTAAATGTCCCAGAAGATGTTACCTTTTGAATCCCAGCAGACCATCTCTGCTGTTGAACTCTGTTGAGCCTCAAGTTTTTCCAAGACTGTGCACACATGAATGTTCAAAAGATGAGAGGAGGAGGGAGGGAGGAGAGGTGCCAAATATCTTTGTGAATCTGTGAAGTACTTGCTCTAGGGATTTGTTTTGTTTCTCTGTTTCAGACATACAATCATATTAAGCTCTTCTGCTTTGTTAAAACTGCCATGACATTGCATTTGGTGAAACCTAAAATGTTGTCTCAAGAAAGATATTCCACACAGAGTAAAACTGAAAATCTTCTTTACGTGACCCCCTTATTATGCCTTATTTGGCATTGCTGAGTCCACACCTCGATTACTATGTCCAGGTCTGGGCCCTTCACTGCAAGAAATACATTGAGGTGCTGGAGCATGTCCAGAGAAGGGCAGCGAAGATTTGAGGGGTCTGGAGTGCAAGTCCTGTGAGGAGTGGCTGAGGGAGCTGGGGTTGTTTAGCTTGGAGGAAAGGAGGCTCAGGAGGGGCCTTAACTCTCTCTACAATTACCTGAAAGGAGGCTGCAGCCAGGTAAGGGTCAGTCTCTTCTCCCAGGCAACCAACGACAGGGCAAGAGGAAATGGCCTCAAGCTGCACCAGGGGAGGTTCAGGTTGGACATCAGGATGATTTTCCTCACTGAACAGGAGGTTAAATATTGGAACAGGCTGTCCAGGGAAGTATTTTAGTCACCATCCCTGAAAGTGTTCAAGAAATGACTGGATGTGGCCTTTAGTGTTCTGTCAAAGGTGCTGTTCAGTCAAAGGTGTTGTTCAGTCAAAAAATTGGGTTCAATGACCTTGGAGGTCTTTTCCAGCCTTAATGATTCTATGATTCTGTACTTGTGAAAGCGTCACGGTAAAAAACTACAGAACTGATCACTGGCAAGATAACTGCAGATAATTCTAGAAACTATGTTTTAAAGGATCATATTTATGTTTTGATATTCAATGTTTAGCAGCAGCACACTGGTATTTTTCACTTGTACCTTACAGTGTTGAGTTTACCAGACGTCTCAGATTATACCAAGTTGCAGATTTATTTTGTGCAGTTTTATAGAGTTGCTATTTCTGTTCCCTAAATATTGGTAGCTTTCATGACCTAAAAACACTGAGACTGGATGCATACCATATTTTCATTTGAAAGAAAAAACATGAAATCTATGTCATAGGACTCCTTTGTACAGAATATGTGGAAACATGCACAACCAACCCACAAGTGCAAATAAATCCTACTCAGACTGATCTTCAAAGTACAGGTTTTTTTGCAGACCATAACTACAACCTTGGAATTGTGCTGATTAATAATATCCAAAAACTACAATGAATAAGAGTTTGACAACACAGGCCAAGTTGAGTTTCCACTTTGGAAAGTGTCCTAAATGAGTGGCTCTGCTGAATATATTAAGAAATTATTTTTAAAAATTATTTAAAAATTATTAAAAAGTATTTGAAATTCTCACACAATGGGAGCTATGCATGTTTTGGTACTTCCTATTCATGATGGAAAATATTTTTATTCCAGGTTTTCTGTTCTGAACACAATTACATAAAACTAATATCATGTACAGTTACTTTGAAATCCAGAGGTCTTTGGATCTGGCCTGCTTATTTTAGGTGGCATTTTACTAAAATGTTTGGGTTTTTTTTCCCCCCTAAATCTTGGAGGGTCATGTTTTTATTCTAATTCTCTTGATTTTCTATTGAAAATGTACTAGGTAACTCAGGCTCCATTAAATATCTCCAGCAACAGACTGAGGGGAAAAAGAATTGTTGTAAGGTGTGTTCTGTTTTATTCATCTGGTTGTTGAACAATAATTTAGTGCCCAGATGTATCCAGTAAAGAAATCAAAGGTATTAAAAAAGGATAATATATAGCACCTACATTTTAAAAGAGTGTTAAATTACCTTTAAAAATGTAATATTAATAAACAGGCACATACTCAAATTGGTATAGTCCACAGACGTGGAGAACAACATTGCACACAGCTGTGGTGATTTGTGTACTGACATTCACCATCTGCAGAACCGTCCTTCACATTTAAAATTATGTTATGGTGATGCAAATAAAATTTACTTTTATGTTTGTATTATGCTGTACTGATAAATATTGTGGTTTTTCTTCTTGTATTTAAATGGGGGGAAAAAAAAGAGAAAAAAGGAAATACAAAATGAACATTGGTGAATCCTGAAGTCTTTTTTATTGACAGTCTAGTAATGGAGTTAACAGTAGGATAATAGTCAGATGTTGACAAGCAGAAGACTAAATGAGTTAGGCAGGAGTGAACTAACTATATTAATATTGTGGTATAAAATGAAGAACTATTGCACTCAAAATAAGGGCTGAAGGGATAGACATTTACATAAGAAGAGATAGATATATATGCACAATATTCTGAAAAATATTATCAGATCCAAATATGTTATTTTTTGGCTCTCTTAAATTTGGTTTAAGATTTTTGCATATGCAGTACACTTAGAAAAATGTTACTGAAATATAAGCAGTAGTCTATTTTCTTCAGCTGTGGCCATTTTTAAAACAGTTTTTAATCCCAATGCCTATTTGTGAGATGAAGTCTTCTGAAATTAACAGGTATTTGAAAAACTGGCTCCAAAGGCCCAATTTAGTATATAATCACTTAAATCAGATCTGTTTTAAATTAGTATGATTTGCCAATTCCACAGCTAATATTTTAGCTCTTCTGGCAGTTGCGTGAAACCGCACGTTTCAATGTTCAAAAATCTCCATCAGTGTCAAATGTACAAATGGGTTAGTTAAAGCAATGCCAGCACAGATACAGCATATCTATAGCACGAAAAAGATGTTGAAACTCAACAAATTTCTTTAGGAAACTTTTATTTAAATGCTTCACTGAATTCAATGCAGGTTGCTTTATGCTGATAGGTGATGACAACTTGAGCTTCTGAAAGAAAACTTTTTGCCTCACAGTTGACTTGAGGCAACTGGAAGGTAAATATCTCAGTGTTTATCAGAAATTGCTCTCTTTGTCTAAACTTCCCCACTAAACCACTTCCCTTTATGAGAAGATTCTGCTTTTGAAGGAGTTACCTCATGTTTGCATTTGAGCTGTCTGGGGAATAGCTTGAAACCTGTTGTAATGGAATGCAGCATGCTACTAAACCTTATGACTTCTAGATTAAATACATAATTTTATGGCATTAGCCTTGTTTCCTAAATTAGCCCAACCTCTATTCAGAGTCTAGAAGTGTCAGTGTTGAAACGTTGAAATACTCACACCAAAATATACAGTGTATATGTAAAAAAATTCTACCAACTGCAAAGAAGCAATCTGTGTCAGACATGAAAATCAGGAACAGAATTCTATTTAATGACGAATTTACAAGGATGCTTTCAGAAAATCTAGGCTACATATGCTGTCACTATGTTATTATTATGTCCCATATTATTTCAGTTCAAGTCCTGTCTTAAACGAAAGAGCTTTTTAACATTCTTAATACATTTTCTTCTGAGGTCTCAAATTCAAAGGTGATGAGTTTTAGACTTCTATGCAGTTTGTCAATACCCATCTTTCCCAACACAAAAAAGATGCTGACCTGTGGGAAAGACTCCAGAGGAGACCCACTAAGTTGATCACAGGGCTGGAACACTTTGTTGGGGTCACTGAGCCAGCTGATGAGCCAGGGAGCTCTAAAGGGGCCGAGGCCAGCTGGTGGAAAAACTCAGGTTTTTGAAAAATACCTTCTTACCTCTGTAAAGGAAAGCCTCTCCCACAAGTCCTTGTGGATGAAATGCAACCTTACCTCCCAGACTCTGTTGAAGGGAAACACCCTCTCCCAGCAGCCTGTGCAGCTGCTCCCTTCACCTGGTCCCTACTCGGCCCCTTCCCTGCCCCCTTCACCTGGTCCCTACTCCGCCCCTTCCCTGCCCATTGGCTCCCTGCCCTGGGCCCGCCCTGTACCGCCCCTGTGCCCTCAGGGTATTGGCCGTGGAACACTATGGAAAGGGAACCTCGATGACGTTGTGCTGTCTTTGCCTGGCCATGTCTGCAGAGGATTAAACCTTGTCTGTGGAACACTGGCAGCGGAGTGCCCTCCTTGGCTCTGGTAATATTGAGCTATCCAACTTGGGCGTGGGGATGCCTTCCATCGGTGTCTTACAGCAGGGCAGGAGGAGTAGATGTTCGCAGCCTGACTGCACCAGAATTGTCCCTCTCAAGAGACAATTTGGGGTACACAGCAGCTACCTCCAACTTCCCTTTACCCCCACAACCCTTATATTTTATAACACTTCTTCTTTGAAGATGTGTAGAGAGGTTTGGGACTGTTCAGCCTAGAGAAGAGACAGGTCTGGGAAGACCTTATAGCAACTTATAGGAGGTAAAGGGAGCCTGCAAGAAAGATGGAAGAAGGGCTTTTCACAAGGGAATGTAGTGATGGACTAGAGGGAGTGACCTTAAGGTGAGTATATTAGGTATTGTCTAATAGATTAGCTATTGGGAAGAAATGCTTTACTATAAGGGTGATGAGGCACTGGAAGAGGGTGCTCAGAGGGGCTGTGGACTCCCCAAGCTTGGAGGTGTTCAAGGCCAGGCTGGATGGGGCTCAGTGTGACCAGGTCTAGTGAAGGGTGTTCCTGTTCTCGGCAAGGGGTTGGAACTAGATGACTTTTAAAGTCCTTTTTATAAACAAAACCATTCTACGATTCTGTGATTCCCATCCAGAATTTTACTTGATAAAGAATTTCCTCAAATCCCACAGGAAACCCCATTATTTGTAATGGGTTGGGTGTTGTTAGACTGGTGGCCAGTCACTGGTGGGATTCCATCCTCAGCCCTGGGCTCTTCAACATGTTTAAAAATTATTTGGACACAGGACTGGAAGGGATACTAAGCAAGTGTGCAGATGATACAAAGCTTGCAGGAGCTACTGACTCCCTCAAAGACAGGAATGCCCTGCAGAGAGACCTGGATAAATTAGAGAACTGGGCAATCGCCAATGAACAACAACAAAAAGTTCCAGATTCTGCACACTGCTATACCTGAATATCTCAGGAAAAATTTTGGTCACTTAGAGGAATTATTTAGAGAGAGGAGTCATCTGAATATTGTCTGTTAACAGCATGCAGGAGGCAGCTAGAGATGCTGTTCTGCATTTAACAACATCTTGTATACAGCTGCGAATAATTGTACCCATGCCAAGCAGGCTGTGGATTACCATTAGATGAGGAAAATATTAGCCAGCTTATATTTAGTATCATAAATCTTGAAAATAGTAACAGGAACAATGCAAAAGGCTTTTACATGACAGACCTGATCTTTCTGTTTTACGCATCATGGTTAACAGAAACTGGAAAAAAATCATAAAAAGAATAGTTCATTTTCACAAAAAAAAAAAAAAGAATGCTTTCCCTGATACATTAACTCCCTTCCATCCTTACACCATCTGTTTTAATTGACACAATGCAGTCAGTGAGCATTTGCATGAGACTGAAACTGTCCCCCGTTGTTGAGGGTGGAATACCTATTATTTATGCTGAATGCAAATTTGTCATCAACTGTAAATTGAATGCCTTCTATTCACACAGAAAATATAACCATTTCCACTTTAGGTCTTCTGTCTGCCATGCATATATGTACACATATATATATACTGGCGATGTGCAGAACTTGGATAAATTTTCTTTTTGCAGTAAAACATTACTGTTTTTTCATACAGAACCAGTCACTCACCCACAAAGGGGTCAACTCTCACAAAGGACCCCTAATATACTACTCCTACTATTACAAAATCTGTCCACTTACTTTTTCTGGGGGTTTGACAGACGTGACTGTGTTCTTGTAGACCAGTATGTATACATGAAGCAGCTACTTTTCCCAGACCTGGCTAGTTTGGGAAGACTACCAAACTTTCCTAGAAGAAATACTGCAACATGCTGTTTAATGGCCTCCATTCCATTCAGAGATAAATATTTATTTATGTTATGTGACCATTTTGTATCAATACAAAATTATCAGTAATTATAGAAAAACATAAAAGTAACTTCAAAAAATATAAGCACTTCAGAAACTTGAAAAGACATTTGTTAAGGCTCAGATTCTTGTAGTTGTGAACAGACTACTGCTGATAAATACAGTTATTACATAAGCTAAAATACCTTAGCATACAAAAAACTTTTTTATTTATACAAGAGGAGTTTGTCCTTAGGTCAGTTCAACTTCATGGATCCCTGACAAAAAAATCATAAAAATTTCCTCCAAGTGCCCTTGTAAACTGTGTTACTGAATAGCAGCTTTTGTTTTTTCTTAGGATTCTCAACACAGGCATATCCACTGTTAAGATACACATCATACTTATGTTTCTTGCTAGAGAGTCTCAGAAAAGGTCAAGACAGATTTGAAAAATAAAAAATTATAAACCTAATTAGAGCAGGGTGAGTTGATTCTGACTTCACTTGTAAGAAGTCTCTGCTTAAGTCTTTGGCATCTTCTTCCTTTATTAAAAAGGAAAAGGGGAAAGAATCATAATCCTACCTGTAGTTCAAAACTAACTTTCAGAATTCAGCTTTGGACAACAACTGAGATATCTTATTTCCCAGGGGTAGATGCTGCCTTTTATTAAATTGATTAAGAAAGAAAAATTACTTAATTTAGTTTTTATGTGTTTTTCTAACTGTTCTAACTGCTCATTATGTTGGATGACTGATGACTTCATCATATGTTGTGGGTTTTTTCCTAAGGCAAGCAGTTCTTTTCAACTGTAAGACTTGTTATTATTGCTTATAAATACAGAAGCTTTAGTTACTAGGTTATTATTTATTTGCCATAGAAAATTTTGAGGATTTTGCTGGGTTTCTTACACTGTTCTGACTGAACACATGCATTTAATTCTGAAGCTTTGATTCCACAAAAGTATTAACACATTTTTGTAACTATGTATTTGCTAATTCTTGCATTAATTAATGTCTTTGTAGTGTTGTATCAAAAATGTTAACTCTGTGATGTATTTCACCTATAGGGAAATTCATCCTAAGTATCTACAGGATCATAGGACCGTGGAATCATAGAATGGGTTGGGTTGGAAGGCACCTTAAGAGCATGTTTTTCAATACCCCTGCTCTGGGGCAGAGACACCTTTGAGCCACCTTTGATGCTGAATTTTGGCTTTCTGAGCTGTGAGTGCACATTGCCAGGTCATGTCCAACCTCCCATCCACCAGCACCCCCACGTCCTTTTCAGCAGGGCTGCTCTTGATCTGTTCATCCCTGTTTTGATACTGGGGGTGTCTGACCCAGATGCAGCACCTTGCACTTGGTCTGTTTAAACCTCATGAAATTCCCATGGGCCCAGATCTCAGCATGTCCAGGTGCACCTGGATGGCATCCCGTCCTTCAGGTATGTCACCACACCACTCAGCTTGCTGTCATCTGCAAATCTGGTGAGGGTGCAATCAATTCCTTAATCTTTGTCGTTAATGAAAATATTAAGTAACACTGCTGGTACAGACTCCTGAGGGATGCCACTTGTCACTGGTAACAGTTGGGACTCTGAGCTGTTGGCCACTGTGCTCTGGATGGGACTCTCCGACCAAAATCTTATCCACCTATCAGTCCACAGGGATCTACAGCTAAAACTGATCATGTTCTTTTTATGATTGTTGTAGGGACATTTCAACACAACATAACTGCCAGGGTTTTGGTTTTTTTTTTTAATGCATATTGTTGAAATACTAGACTATTTCATGCTGTGAAAGAGCCAGTGCTTGATTCTGGGAGCTGCTTGTAAGGGAGTTCTGTTGTACATTTGATAGGATGGTGATAGAGGATGATTCGGACATCCCGTCATTCTTCTTGTGCCTCCATCTGTGGCAGCTCAGAGGAATTTTGGCAGGAAACCCTAGAGTACTGAGTATAGGAGAGGAAAAATAATTCAGCATTTGGAAGTTCAGCATCAAAGCTCATACAAAATACATCCAATGATTACCATTATAGTGGATACAAGCTAATATACCATCTGTATGCAGAAATTTGCTGCTCTACACCATTGCTTATTCATTCAAACAGAAATAATGAGATTGTTTAATGATGATCTTCATGCCACAGAAACATTGATCTGCAGGGCACAAAAAATGAAACAAAACCCAAAGAACACACCCTCTCTCGTCACTGAAGGGAGAACTGGCAATTTTTCTCAAATATGACAAAATGAGTATTTGCAGCACTAATAAACCTTTTAGATGTATCACAGAGTCTATTGACCACCATCTTACGAAGAGTTTAAGCTTCTTATTTTTATTGAAAGATATCAAACTCTTTGTTTTATAAAATACTAAATAATCTAATTTGCATGAGCCATCCATAAAACAGGTTTTGACTATATTACTTTAATTAAAAGCATCATAGCTGAACTGAACAATTCTAGAGAGAATAGATCTTCAGATGGAATTCACCAGGCCTGTGAATTGATTATAAGTACCTGGAGAGACACAATTTGAAATCCAAAGTATCTATTTGAGGCTTAAACACATCAACAACCTAAAATGTCTAAATCTCCTTTTCAGCAGTTTGGAGTCGAAAGTATTCAAAAGCCCCATTCTTTTTATCACATTTAATCGAAATTCATAAATAAAAGACCTAGAAAAAAGTTGGCCAAAATAAATAAAAATCTATGTGGATTTTTATTTGAACACCTTTAAATAATGAGGATTTAGCAAACAATTAAAGGACAATTTGATTTGACCCACCCGATCTTTCATTCAGACCTTGGGAAGATAATTTCCTGAGCTATTCTCATTTTCAGTTTCTAGTCATGACTTCTTTTTCCATTAAAATGTCAATTCAGGAAATTCGTGAAGGCTTCTCACAGTTGCTTGGAAATCCAAAAAATCAGTCATGCCTAGCAAGCAGCAGGTCTGCCATACACATTCCAGAACCTGGAAATCGTGAACAATCCTGTTGACCATGAGTAGATTACCGGCATGCTAAATGTAGAGAGTGTACTATGTCTTGGAAGATGTGATTAATGAATCTATGCCGCACAGTTGCCTGACATCTGGGGAAGTATCAGGTATATCTTTGTGCATGTGTGACTCCCTGGTACATCACGTACCTGAAAAATTCAGTGTGTTTTGAAGACAATGGTTTTATGGCACACCCACAGGCCAGCTGTGATGCATATGTAGAGTATGTCTCGTGCTTTCAGGCATCACAAACTTGCTGCACATGAGTAACTCTGTACAATCATCTCAGTTTTTAGGGAATCCCAGACAGACCTCATTCCTCCTCAGAAGGACTGTCTGTAAGGAAGTTAATGTTGACACTGTCTGTGTTTGACTCATCCTGACAAAACATCCGTTTCAAATTGGTCATTTGTGAATAGATTTCAGCATCTGGCTGGCGCATATAACCATTTGTCATACATAAATTACAAACCAAGATAGTGCCATCTTCATAGTCCTCTCTTCTCATTTTACTCTTCAATCAAAGAATTTCTGAAAATTAAGAGGATGTTTTTTTTTCATTTTAGTTTTGTGCTAAAAATAATTTCTCTAACGCTGATGTCTCTTGAAGTTTCTTTTCCTGTAAGTCAAGAATGATGGCAAAGACAAAGGTCACTTACTGTTAACCTTAATGTCAAAAATTAATCTGTCCTAAATGGATATTTGTATATTTTTTTTCTCAGTAATAAGTGAGAAAATAATTCAGAATCTCTACAGCTTTAACATTACTCATATTAAGAAAGGCAGTTTAACTACCTTAGTACCATTTGGGTACTCACCAGTGCTGAATGCAGAAGGACAATCACTGCCCTGGCCACACTATTACTGATACAGGCCAGGATGCCATTGGCCTTCTTGGCTGCCTGGGCACACGCTGGCTCATGTTCAGTCAGCTGTCAACCAGCAGCCCCAGGTCCCTTTCTGCCTGGCCACTGTCCAGCCGCTCTGTCCCCAGTCTGTAGTGCTGCAGGAGGTTGTTGTGGCCAAAGTGCAGGACTCAACACTTAGACTTGTTAAACCTCATATTGTTGGATTCAGCCCATCTATCCATCTGTCTTGTCCAGGTCCTTCTACAAAGCTGTGAGGAGTTTTAGACATTAATGGGTTTATAGCATAAATCAAGAAGTCATGTGATTAAAGAAATATTCAGTTCAGAAATGTAGAATTGGACACGGTAGTTTTAATTGTTGGTGTAAGGATATATTAATGCATGCTTTCAAATTTCTTTAATGTGCTGTCTACTTTGCATTTTAGTTTGATATGTTCTGTAACACTTTTATCATTGCTAATACTTTTCACTTACCTTTCATATTCTTCACCTTCAGTTTATTAAACAAGTGTCTTGTCTCCTGGTTCTTTTGCTTTCTGTGGAATTTCTACTCCTGGAAGAGATATCATTGATTGGCTAAAAGAAAGCAGTTTTCTATAAACAATTCTAACCCCCAAAAACTGTTTACAAAGTGTGTTCCCCATCTAATGCATGAAATTGTAGAATATCCATTTATTTTTTTAACAGGCAGGAAAAGTAAATGATAAAGTTTGAGGTTTGACAATGGGCTTTGCCCTACAGCTTTGGGAATCATTGGCCTAGAAATTTGCATTTCTGTGGTTCTAAAGAACATAGCACTTACAGAAAGGGTAGTCAGATTAAAAATAGACAGTTCTTTGGGTAGATTTGTGTTAGTCCCCAGGTTAGTCTTGTAATTGAGGAGTAAATTAAATTGGATTAGCTTTGAATTTTTCTTGATATGCCATGATGATCAAACAAAGGCAGTGGAGCATGGGGTGGTCAATCATACTTCAAGTGAAAACAGAATATACGCATTTGATATATGTTATATCCATTTCTCAAATGCATTTAATCTCTCATGGTTACAACCAAGGCAGGAACCAGATATTTTTTCTTTAAGCTGGACACTGAAAATTATAGCCTATGGCTTCAGAGCAGCAAGATAGACTCAGCCAAAAATTATTCTCCTTTCTTTTTTTTTTTTCTACATTCAATAGCAAAGTGATTCTCTTTGAGCAATTAAACTGAATATTCAATAGAGAAACTGAAATAGAATAATCACTGAATAATTTGACTAGGAATCGTGCCATGAGAGGAACAGCTATTGTGATATCCCTGGAACTAAGTGTGCTGGAAAATTCATTTTTCTTTTATTCTGGAACATTTCCTTGGGTCTAGTGAGTTGACGAATGCCCTCCTTTCTGTTTGAACTTAATTGAAAATGGAGGGGCTCAGTATCTCTCATGTGGTGCTTCATTTTGTATGGTATCAAAGCTTTGAATGGAAAGAATGTTCTTGCACTATGTGGTGGAAGTTCTTATCAAATGAATTTGGAACATCTTTAAAAACATCTTTAGTTTTGGAAGTCTGGAGCCTGATGAAAAGGACAGTCCTCATTCAGTTGATTATGAATGTCTAAAAATTACATATGTAGTCCTGAAGAATGGAGAACCGTTCTAAGAGACAGACTTACGTAAGATATATTCATTTCATTCTAGGCAAAATTTTTTCCAACACTTTGACCCTGGTTTACCTGTGAGAAGCTGTACTCATATTCAAGACCTTAGACAGCTTTTCTTTATCTAGTCTGTACATATCTTCACTATTTGCTGATAATAGCTTTTTGTCTGATTATTGCTGACTTGAGGGTTGTGTCTGCATTGCACCATCTTGATTGTTCTGGGTGTTTTCTGTGAACTAGGTTTAAGTGTTACAGTACAAAAATATCATGCGAGGTTTTGAAAATAAGTATAAAACTAATACAGTGACATTCTAGCCTGAACTGGACTCTTCCTCACGGTTATAGCAGACCCAACAGGTGCCAAAGTAGCAATTCTTTAGAATTAACATTCTTCAAAGAATTAATGTATTAACTGGCTGTACCAAACTCAAAATGGAATTTAATATTACTGGCAAGTAGTTTAGAAAACTCAAGACTATAATGGCATGTAGTGAAATGGAGGTAGCTGTGATTCTGCTTCCCCTAAGGCAGCAAATAATATCAAATCTAAGATGTGATGGTGGAGCAGGACAAAATTCTATCTGAAATGTGTTTCAGTAATTCAGAGATTACCATTCATTCCTAGTTAGATAGCTGTGAACTTTGCATGGAAACACTTAAAACACTTTTTAATCTTTTGTTTACATGTAAGTAGTTGCACCAAGGCAGTGGCTTCTGTAGATACTTTACTCAAGTAGTTGAGATTTGGTGAAAGTACAGTTATTCAAAATAAAGATCACCGAGGCATCCTTCAGAAAACACAGTTCAGGTAATGTATACTATTACAACGTACTCCTTTTTCATACTCCTGCCTCAGAAATATTCCAAAGGAAATTACCACTGTATTATTAAGAACAGGTAATTTTTAAACTTTTCTCTCCTCTTTGAAAATACCTCCTGTGTCTCATGAAGGGTTTACACTTCACTTTTACTGGGAACTTGGATAGTCATCCCTTAGATTTTCTGAATGTCTTTTTTACTCTGTGAAGTTTGTTTCCACTTCCACTGTTCCTGTGGACAGAAGAACAAGGAAGATATACAGCTAGACAACATAAGCATTCTCTACACTGCCTGCTAGTAAAAAAAAAATAGTTTTTAATGGGAATTTCTTCACCTTTTAAACAAAATGCTTTTAAACAAGATGCAGCTTTCGTTAAGTTTTTTCTCTTCAGTATAAGTGAACTGGTGCCCAAAGTCTTTTACAGACTTTAGCACAAAGAACAGCTACATCTTTTGAGAACTACATCTTTTGAAATGTCACGTATCAAAGATTAAAATTACTGCTCTGTAGTAGAAGATTAGAAGAAAAAGAAACCCGATGAAACAGAGAAAAACCACAACAAACCATAATACTGAACAACGCTCTTTCTGATGCCAAAGCACAAATGATGAAATGACAACCTCAAAAGAAAGCATTTTTTCAGGAAAGTACATTCTTGGTATACTTCTCATTATCTGGGCATTCAAAGTGAGTCAGGATGAGATGCTTCTCTCTCATGCATGTAGTGTGACAAACAGGAAAGATTATCTGACGTTATACAGCATTTTATCATGTATTTGCTAATCTCCAGTGGTTTCAGTGGAGAATAAAGTAATTATTATAGTTACCGTGAGTATTTTGTGTAGTTCCCTGACAGGACACTGCTATTGAATCACCAGATGATCTTTAAACTCCCTTCCAACCCAAACCATTCTATGATTTTATGACACTTCTAACAAAAAAACAATGTGATTACTGCTGTTGGGAAGAAAGGGTTAAAACCAGAAGATTTGGCAAGGAAGAGGGAATAGTTTTGCTCAAACTGACCTTGCAGTTGGGAATGCTAAAACTGTTGGTATGGGAAAGCTCCATTTATTGTGCCTTGTGTTGTTCATCCACTGCCTATTTTGAGAAGTAGAATTCCTGAGGAGAGATACTGTCACACGCAGTCACAGACATGCCCAAGGCCTTTTGTTACAGTGAGGCTGGCAGTGAGCCCCTGGATCCCCCTTCCTTGCTAAGATGAACTGAGCCAAACGGAACCTGTGTCCCTATGTGTCTCTGCCACCTGATGTTGTTAGTGAGACAATGAAATAAACCCACTCTTTGCATTTCAGCTGAGGTTTGATGGTTGCCCTTGGTTACCTGTATGTGTTAATTCCCACACCGACCGATAATATTTTCATTAATAGCAATTTTGGTATTTAGCGTTCACAGCAGGTGGTCACCTAAGATAGTTCTAAATACTATTATACTGCTGAAACTCCCACATACCTTGGAAAGGTTTAGAGTAAAAAATCCTGGGAAAGATGGCAAAATCTAGGAAAACAAAGGAAAATTCCTGTTACATTTCAAAGTTGTTCTCTGCTACATCTGATTTTGTAAGCTCAATTCTGTGAAATGACAAAAAGGTTTGGAGAGAATTTAGCAGCCCAGAAAAGGATGAAAGTAAATTTATAATTACTGTCAAATTACTGTTTTGGGTCCTAAGTCTACACTTTCACCTTCAGGAGTGTATAGCTCAATAAGGCTGTTTACTAATGAAAAAGATTTATTGTGATTACCTGATAGTTGCATTCACCCCATGGTACAAAACCTGAAAACTGAAATGTCTCTGGTTAAACTCTGTTTTGTCATCTTACAAACGATTCTTTTGGAGGTGAGGGAGAGGAGAAGGTGTGAATATTGGTTGCAGAGAGAGCTGTCCCATATTTAATTCCTAAAATTTTTAGTGGGTATCTTTTTTTTTTATCATTCATGGAAGATGAAATACAGGATAAATACTGGAAGACAACCATGCAAAATTTTCGTCAGAATAATGAATAAAAATCCATAAATATGACATTTTAAGCCTTGTAGTCCATCTCTCAAAATTTTTTTTATTTGAACTGTGAAGTGGGCCAAAGAGGTGTCCCCCTAAATATCCCACCACCAGCAGTGCTCATTTGCCTGGTTTGTTGCCCTATCACTCCTGTTCATGAGTGTCCTAGTTTATAGGAATATATTTTATTCTCTGTTACCCAGGAGTATTTCAGCCATATGTGCAAGTAGGCAGGTGGGCTGAGATGTTCAATCCCAACCCATCTCTTCTATTTATATGGTTTATTAAACAGCTGAAAGGTTTGGAATCTCTCATTTAATTGTAAAATCCATTTCTCTGCATGAACAATTCACTATAAATTAAATACAGCCTTCAGACCTTGTAATATAATTCTTCTTGTTCCCTAAAATTAACTCTTTCTATTTAAAGAGCAAAGACTGGCATTACGCACAAGGAGCTGCCCATCAAAAAGAGCAATGAATGAATCCTCGAGTGGTGTTTTTCATAAATGATAGACAATGCTGGCACTGTACCATTAAAATCATAAATATATAAAATTTACAAAGATCAAGAACCTTTCAGAAGAAACTAGGTTAAATTCTTAAAACAGACCATATTTCATAAATGTTAAATGCTCTAAGGGCTGATTGTATCAAGAACTGAGAAAGGCTTTTGAAATGCTGGGATGATCTGACACCAGAAGTGTATCATTACTCTGCATTTGTAATGATTTCTCACTCATTGTCTACCTCTCAAGCTCTGCTTGAAGCCAGACCAATGCAGATGTCCTCTATTTTGATTTGCAGCCTGTGACACAGAAGTGAAGACGGAAGAGAAGGCAATGAAACTTCATCTATTTGGTTGTAGCAAGAATGTGTAGCTAGGGAAGCCTCTGACTGGTGATGGATAAAAAGAAGACTACTCAGTAACATAAAAGGGTTAAAAAAATACATAATGCAAAGAACAGACACAATGTAAAGATAAGAAATAGTATTTTATGACTTACCATGATATTTCATTTTCATCAGTTAATGCTCTGTGCTGTAGTATATGTGAAATTTGTCAAACCCTGTGAGGGGCATGATGATCTATGCAGAACAGATTTCCCACTTAAGCCTGATACAGGTTTTTCTCATTCTAGATAAACCCATTTTAAGGTTAAGAATTACTAAAGGAAAGAATTTGCTCTTTGTTGCTCCCCACCCCACCCAAGATGATCAGTGTCCGAAATGTGCATATCTCTGCTTCTCACTTCTTTTCCATATTTCCATAGTGTAACTTCTTATAGTTATAAAACCAGATAACTGTAGCTGCAGTGGTTGGGATATAAAACTAAAAATTTAAGAAATTGGAACATAAAATTGTGCTAAAAGAGAAAATGAAAGAAAGTAAAGGACTGATTAAGATAATTGCTCAGTATTCTTGTCTTTATTATGCTGATTAATTAAAATAAGAGCAATTTGCTAAGCGACTTTTGTGAAGTTTATTATATTGTTTTGACCAATGTCCTGTTTTTTTACAACTCAAGCAGGGGCAAAAAGTAACAGAGTAACTATCCAAACTATCAAAAAAAAATTTAGGCTGGCTCTTCTGCTTTACAATTTTGCTGTTAAGATTCACAATGACATCACATATTAGGCTAATAAGACTCGCAAGGACACAACCTCTTCTTCTGCAAGAGGAAAGCATATGTTTGAAACTACTTTTGCCATGTATATACAGCAATTTTGCCTCTACTGCTTTTGAAAATCGTCTCCTGTCAAAAAGAGTCAAAACCAGTCAAAAACATGAGAAATGAAATAAACTAGACTTATACCTAGTTCTTCTTAGTGGGATGTGATTTATCTCAGTCACAATTTTTTAATTTACCCAGAAATGTTAGCTAATAAGGATGGATAAATTCCAGATGATAGGAAAAGATTTATGTAATAAATGAGCTAGGGACATAATGGTGCTGTAAATAATGGACTCTATTTATACATAATTGACTTGAGCCTCAAAGATCCTGGCTCCCTAATTCATCCAAGATTAATGAGAGACATTAATAACCACTCAGATTACAAAACTCTTGAAAGAGTGACAGGAACAAGATAAAAATATCTTTTCAAGTTTTTTTTATCAAAAAAATAGTATCCCCAGGTGCAAGTTAGTCAAACTGTCATTTATAAAGCTGATGTATTTGTTTTCAGAATTGCTTTCTGATCTTTTATGAATTGAAACATACTGAATTAATTCTCCCATGTTATAATAACATTACAAAAAGAGAAAAAATGAATTAATAACAAGGCTGGATGATCAATTCTTTATTTTTCAACTCATTTTGCAAATAGAAGCTTCTATCTACAAATTACTTCCTCTACAGTTTTTATTAGTCTTTGAAAAATTTTTTGGGACATAGCGTATTTTGTATTTTCCATTAAAAATTGCTAGTAGTTTTTACAATAAAAATTGTCTAAATTTTAGATTTGGATTGATTTTATCTTTTTCTGTCCTGAAGCAGTGAGAATAAATGTTGTCTCCTTTGCATGGAACAGGGAATAACTTATCACCTGTTTCAGAAGCTGAAGAATCCTGAAGTACGTCTGGAAAAAGGCAGATACAAACATTTACATTTGTGTTCAAGATTAGGTTTAGCCTATTTAGACATACAGCTCAGATTTATGACTGAAGTAGCTTACAAGGGGAGATGTTTTTGGACAACAGATCATGTTGCAGTGAAATAGAAATCAAATAACACAAGGCTTTGAAAATTGGGGTTTTTTGGTATTTTCATCCTCAGTGTTTCATACCTGGAAGGCTTGCTGATTAGCATTTCCTTTCAGAACAGATTCTGAATTTTTTTTTTTCTGATTGTCCTGCTATTTTTACTGTTTCTTGGTGGACTTCCACAGAATTTCTGTCAGAATTCCTTATAGATGGATAATTACATTAAGATACCACTTTAAGTTTTATTGCATTCACCCTTGTAGATAAACTGGTCTGGACACACAGCTCAGGTTAACAAATGGCACACAATGACACACTGGAACATGGTTTGGGTCAGTGGGTCAAACTTCTGTCTTGCTTTGTCTTTTCATTGGCCTCCTTTAAATATAGCTAATATACAATTGGATTAACATTTTTCATTTACTTAAAGGCAAAGCCAGGAATATTCCATCAATGGATGCTTGTCTCACATATATTTAGAAGACTTTGCTGATTAATTTGATTATTTTGTGTCAACATTTTTAGTCTCACAGTGTAGCATGTGCCCTTGGGCTATTTGAAAGAGCAGTCTCCCTTTCCCCTAGACTTACAGCTCATCAAATTTGATGTGTCACTGACTGCAGGTCAAATTTGCAAAGCCTGCACCTGTACACAATGATTATGCTTGGTGAATTAATCACATCTGCATTAGTTTTTGCTAATGAATTGCAAAATAATTGCATACATTTTGTGGCCATGCAACTCCTTGATGTTAATGACATTCAACTGCACATTTGCCCACTGAAATTCAAGCATGGCATGAGAACATATAAATACCCATATTTCTTTTCTTTTTTTTTAATGTGACATAGTAATATGCATAGAACATGAGTGATATTTTTATAATCCACTTGTAGACACTACTTAATACTACTGGTTGAATTAATTTTTTAGAAAGGCATATGCTTTAAGAGGTTTAAAAGGAGGGAGAAATACTGGAAAGATAAACCCGGATATGGATTTTCCTAGTCCCTTGTTATTCTAAAGTAAGAGAAAACTTATTCATTATTGGTATAATTTTGTAGCAACCTACAGAAATTATCTGAGTAGTAAACACTAACTCAACCACATGCTTGCAACTTAGCTTTCACAGTGGGGGTTTTTATTTCCCACTTTAAATGAAATAAATGGCTACTGGAATGCCATGAGCCCCACGTCCACCTGTGACTGAACAAAGACCATCATAGTTCACCACTGGGCTGGTAAACTAACTCTGGGCAGTGATGACTTTGACTCATCACCAGCCAAAGTGAAATTTGAGCCAGGTGACCTAAAGTCCCCATGTTTGTCAGTTTTCCGAGTCATCATATTAGAAATCTAGGTGTGGTTTTATGGATTTATTGGAAATAATGCTGGCATTCCTTGCCTACATGATAGGATGCAGTATACACACAACTCTCTCAAGAGCTAAAACTATCAGAAAAAATTACTGAAGTTTTTCTTTTACTCTATTCTCAGTAAATTATAGCATGGTGGATAAATGGTGTAAAACATATCAAAGACACTGTGCACACTTTATCCAAAGAGCAAGCAGAGCATATTTTCCTTGCTAAATTTAATCTTATAATGTTGCATTGTAAGTGAAAACAATTGACTGTACATAAGTGCATTAAGCAAATGCACTGTGGTAAACCGTTTATTACATTTAATCAAGTTTGAGGGAGATCTGGAATTCTCTCACATCTAAATCAGTGAATTACTGCTTTTTGCAGACAAATGGAAGAACAATAAGGAAAAAGAAGAAGGAAGCTGCACACTATATGACCAAAGATACTGACTTTGAAAACATCGTATTTTTACCTTGACATCCACAAAGAGTTCAATAAAGGTCCACAGAAGATGTCAGTTTCTTTCCTGTTTGTTTTCTAATGTTCTTTCATCCTTATGAAATCTTTTTCCTTTCACTCTCAAGAAATTAATTTGCAGCTATTTTGCGTTTTCATTTTAGAAGTAGTATGAACAATGGAACTAATATTACATTGTGACTTTGCCCTGAGCACTTGGAGGTGTATCTTCTGCATCTTTATTGGATCCTGAGTGTGTCTATTGTCTGTGTCCCCCCCCAGAACTGCAAACCTAATTTGCATTATGTTTCAATTCCACTAAAATCCTACTTAGAATGAAAAAAAAAAAAAAAAGAGAAAGAGAAAGAAAAATACTGAGTGGAGATTTTTTTGGTTTTATTTTTCCTAAGCTTGAAACTGGCAAACCTAAGGTATAGCCAAATCTTCAGCTGCAATTATACTATGCCATTTTGTGTGGACAAAAGGGCACGTTATTATAGGACAAGACACTCCATTAGATCTCCATGCCTCTTTGTTTCTCTGGTTAGAGGTTCTAACAGTCTCCATACAGAAGCAGTGTTTTTTATATCCTTTAGTACTAGAATCTCCTATATGAATCTGAAATAGTGTAAGAATAGCACCTGGAGAAATAGGAGAAAGTGACTAAGGATCTGAACTCTAGTCTACCTGCTGTTGAAGCACCACCCCTAGGGGAGGCTTATCAAAGCAGTATCTCTACTCATTTAAATTATTAAAGAAAAGAAGCGTGATGAGAAGCACAAAAGGACAAAAAAATTAGCCACATACACTGGTGTTATGGCACTATTTTAGTAACATTAAACCAGATTATATAAAAATATTGATTCTTGGTATGTTTGTTTTGCTTGAACATCAAAGTGAATGAAGATCAAATACTGAAGAGAATTTTTAAGGTCTGGAGCAAATGCATATAACATGGTATGTGGATGGGAGTGTGAATGAGAAATCATCTTACTTGAGGGTATTTAGAATTGTGGTAAAATGTTCTTGATAAAATAGTAACCAGAATACTCTCTGTATATGACATACACATCAGTAGAGGATGCTTTTCTGCTGTTAGTGCTGTCAGAAAAATGCTTATTTCAGTATTATTTCTAGAAGCTGTTTATATCTGAGAGAAAAATGAAATCTATTATTATACTGTCTATGCAATTCCTCTCTTTTCGTAATTTATTTGTTCTCTGTTATTGTAACATTTTCCCTCATAGCTGTTATTCTGTCTGCAGTGTTCTCTATTGGGGATAAAATTAAAGGATACTTGATTTGGACAGCACTGGAACTTAAATGTGAGCATCCTTGTAAACTGAAGACCCCCTAAATTTTATTTTCTTCAATAAAGGAACAGAAATAGTCAGGTTTTATGTGTTTCAGTTAACCTAAAAATGAAGAAAAAAATGCAAAATCAATATCTCACCTCTGGTTATTTTTGTTTATGAGTTAAGAGTGAAGGAGAAGGGGATAAGGTGTAGATTTTAAGACAGGTGTTTTCAGATCAGCTGGACAAAGAGAGATGACAGAGGCAAGTTCAAGCCCAGAAAACAGGGGGATACCCCTGTTTTTGTAGGCCTTCCCTGAATATGGGTAAATAATTCCTGACAAAAGAGCTTTCAGAGTGTATATCCCATGGCAACTCACTGAAAGGATGTGCAAGTCTACTTGCTGAGGATTTTCAGCAAGGCTTTGAAACTTTCTTTATGACCTTTTTTACATTGTTGCTGAATTGTCAGGAGATATTTACAGCCAGGTTCCACTGACATAAACTGGATAGATTCAGCATAACACAATGTTTTTATTTCCTTTGGGCAATAGAAAGACTGGCAATAACAGTTTACATAGATTTTTTTTTTTGACTGTCCTGTACAAGTTAACCTGTATGTTAGGCGAAATGTCTGAGTAGTTTTCAATCTTATACATTCAAAATATATATGTAAAAGTAGGTTTATGTATGAGAAAAAATGGATAGGATGTAGAAATATGATTTCAACTTGTTACATAATTAAACCTTTTTAAAATCATCTTGTGTTTTCAGATTGAGGTATTTCCGATAGTTTTATAAACTGGAAACAACCAATATAGAGGGAAATTAAAAATGTAGATAAATTGAGTGTAAAATATTTGCATTTGTTTAATCTAAAAGGTTTTTAAAAATGTACTGCAACTATAGGATTCTGACAGAGTAGCACCTTCCTTGTGAAAGATGCTTTACAGAGCTCCTCATTTTGTCTTTTACCTTCTGTTATATCTTAAAAGTGTGTACAGTAGTCAGGACTTGGATATTAAGTCCAAATAGCTTGAAACCAACCAGATGTCATCATACTAAAAATAAAATTTCCTAGGAAAATAAACAACATTATTTATTTATTTAAATGAAAATCTAACATTCCAATGAGCTTGGATTTGTTATGACCTTGCACTGCCTTTAATAGCCTCTGCGTTGCCTGCAAATTAGAGGCGTTAAACACTTTGCTCTCCTGCATATGCTTAGAGCACAGCCAGACACGCTCTGCTGATTTAGTTCAGGCGGGCTATGAAGGTACTGACACCTAGACCAATGCCAGTATTCTGCGAGCTAAGATGCAGGAGTTGGCTATATATAGATTCCCAGACCATTTTTACACAAACCCAAAGGTTTTAATATACATCATGGGTAAAGAGATCAGCCTTTTAAATTTCACTGGGCATGTTTTGAATTGTTTTTTCTGCTAGCAGATGAGTTTAAAGTGATGGTAACTGTGCACAAAATTAGCTTATGATCCTTTTAGGCTTATGTGAAAAACTTTTTAGCTCTATATTCTTTACGCATTGCATGCAGAGACAGCATGACTGGCAGGCCATGATGGACTCTAAAATTGTTGACCTACGGAGTCCCTTATCCATAAATTCAGATTGTTTATCTCCTTCTTCAGTATTGCTTCACTGTACTTGGGGTTATAAATCTGAAGAACTTTTTCATATAAGCACAGAAAACTCATTTCATAAACACAAGGAGACTTTGGGAGAGGTGAATACAATAGATGCAACGTTAGGGAATCATTTAGAAATATTCTGACCAGACAGAAAGAGTGAGAATAAGACATTGAGCTGCAAAATTAGAAAAGAAGAAAACTACAAAGAAGAAAATCATAAATATAATATATACTCAGCACTTTAGAGACAAGGAGACAGGAAGGAAAATCACTTTTTTTTTTTTTGGTGGAGAAGATGGTAAAATTTCATGTTCTTGTCACCTCAATCATTTGACACATTACAGTACTTGTCTATCAAAAGTTTATGTATTTGAGCAACATGTTCCTATGGTAAGAAGCAGAAATGCTAAGAGATAATGCAGTATATATCTGCCTCTGTAGGGTCTTATTTCATTTTTCTGTGAGATGGCTCTACATAATGCTTCATGAAGACACGTAGTGCTCTTGTTCAACTGGAGATGTCGACTCAGTTCTGGAGTTCAGCTGGCCCACAGGCTGCTCAACTTTACCTTAAATGTGGCACAGTTTTACTGTGATGGACTTTCCAGTCATGTGTTCTGGCAAGGCATTGAGTTCTAATTTCATTTTCAAAGCACATCATTTGCTGATCAGTTGCACTACAGGTAACACGGACCTGATTTGCTTCCACCTGTTGTTCCTTGGAGGTGACTGAACTCATAAAACATGTAAGTGCTTGTGTTATCAATGTTATACAATTAGTATGGACTTAAGGATGGGTTCATCTGAGGTGACTGTATATTTCTTTATAAGCCTGTTTCCAAACCATTTACAGATTCAGTATGTCACAAATTCTTAGACTGCAGTAACCAGAGCTGATGATAGCAACTTCTACTAGTGTGACATGAACCCAAAGTGAGATTTGGTTTTATAAAATGTTAAAAGCTAATCTTCTACTTGGGACAGAACCCAGAAATAGACCATTTGAGTATCTGATTACACATAACTTCTACTGCCTACCTGGAGAGAGAAGTTGGAAAAAAAAAGGGAACTACACTTTTAGCAATTATTCAAGTTTCTAGATGACAGCTTTAAAGCAAAACATTTGGCTAATTTTCTTCAGGAATTTTAATTCATTCTTTGTATCCTGGCCTCTCTACTCTCACTCATTATTTTGTGACTTTTAATGTCCTTCATGAATACAAAAGTGAAATATTTGGAGGAGGGGACAATAAAAGCCACTCCATCATTCATATGAGAATATTTTTAGGAAAGCTTCTTGTTTATGAGCTTGTTTTATCCTCCTCTGTGCAGTTCAAATTGCTTTTAATTTTTGAATCTTGTGTATTGTAATTAGTAATTGATTTCAGTTTTGTAATAGCCTGGCTGATGTGATCATCATGCATACACTAAATAATTTTACACAGCAGTCTCCCATAGTAGATGGCACTTCCTCTAGCTAACATAACATTCTATGCCTTTTGTAGTCATCTGTTGAAATGATTTGTAGATGCATTGAGTTCATTTTAGTAATCATTTGCCAGAGAATTAAAAGAAATGCAGTTTAACAGGAATATTCATCATCAAGAGCTAAATATGCAGTGGCTGGATTGATACTAAAATACAGAAGCCAGATGCTTTGCTATAAGAAAGAGTACATTTCATTATAGATGATGTAGTGGCATGCCTCATTTATGAGGTCTGATTATGCATCTCCAGTTGTTAGAAGGTGACTATAGAATAAGCACTGAAGTAGGACTTGATTGCACAAAAGTGCTAGGAGGAATATCAAAATGTCCCCTCTTTATCCAGCACCCAGAAATAGAGTTGAAGAGGATGCTTAGGAAATGCCTTTCATCTCCAGAGACTGTCACATTTTACAGAAACAGATCATTTCTGATCCCCCTGTGAATGCAGAACCGTTTTTCTGGCAACACTGTGTACCAGAA
The DNA here is from genome assembly GCA_013398055.1 of Ifrita kowaldi. Lineage (NCBI taxonomy): Eukaryota > Metazoa > Chordata > Aves > Passeriformes > Cinclosomatidae > Ifrita > Ifrita kowaldi. Next base: position 815,828 of record VZRS01002147.1, read on the forward strand.
TGCTTCACACATGCGAACCACGGGAGGTTTTAAAAGATGGAAGATAGTACTGAATATGGTAGTAACCCTGGCCACCTGAGCTAACCCTTCAAGCCCCCAGCTATTACAGCCTTACAGGGGGAGATGTTGAATCCTTTCCTATTCAGCTGGTAGCTAAAAGTTTAGTCCTTATGTCTCATAAGACATAAGAGCCAGTGTCATTCCAGCCCTGGGGCTTAATGACATACAAGGACATTAATTTTGCTGTGATCCAGGTTTAGTGTATTTGCAATGACTGCTTAGAGTACGCATGATTTTCCCTGGCTATAATCAGCCTATGTGGCATATGTATAGTGTCTAGTTTTGTTTGTGAAATCCAAAGGGAAGCAAGTGAAAAGAACAGCAGACTTTTCAATATTGTCTTTACTGATTGCCTTGAGAAAGAAATATCATGTTCAATGACTGCAGAGAGAAGATCAAACAGTGAGCGCCAAAGACACTCTACATGCAATGATCACTATGCTAAACTTTTCAGGATATCTTCAATGGTTAAACATGCATTAGACGTTGTTAAAGCCCAGACATTTTGAACAGCTGAGGCTTCCATTGGTTTTAATAAGAAATTTGTAACTAAATCTGTAGGTTCACCACATGTGAAAAAACCTTTTGGTTCTAAAATACTCCATCCCAATTTTTTGTATCCCTTTGGGTCTGGAGGGGCTGGAAATGGAGTAAAATTTAGTCGTAAAGATAGCTTCTTTTAAAAAATGAGGAAGAGCATGTAAAGAGGACTCATTTCTTCTAAAAGTACATGAAACTGGCCTATTACATTAAGAAACAGCTATACATGCATTGTAGGCTGCAGATGTACACACAGATCAACAGTGTATACTATGTTCTGTGTTGATTTATTTTGTCAGTATTCAGAACTGTCTTCATATAACAGAGCAGGACTTAGGGTTCTTATTAACAGTGATTGCAATATATTTTGTAATATGAAAACCACTAGTTACTCACTAAAAATCAACAGCAAAGAAACCTCAAAGCAGCAAAGTGATTCTATAATAATCACAACTGTCTGGATTTGCATCAAGGAATCTTCCTCAGGACTGGTTATTTTTCTAATATTTTTTGTTGGAGATGTGGTGGGTTAGGATGGAAGAGTTTGTTTACCAGAAATAGGATGATCTACAATTAAAGAGAGTTCCACTAATAGATGTTACACAAAACCTACCAGAAGCTCTGGCTGTTAATTTGTATCTTTTCAGTTTTGTACTGTCAGTGCTACTAGTTTGATCAAGGCTCAAGTGTATGACTGGGGTTCCCACCCCCACCACTTTAAACCTCAGCTTTATTCAGTGACTTAACATTTTTCTGTCTTAGAGTTCCAAGGTAAGTGTAATTTATTCCTTTGTCTCTTGGAAGCATTTGAGATTTAATTTAGTCATGTATATATTATAAAATATTTAGAAGTGTTATGTAAATGTGAAGCACTGTAATGATCACTAATCTAGTGCTGTTGTTAGCCTACTTATCTTGCCAAGTTTCAGGAATTACTTCAAAAATCATGCTTTTAGTAATATTCTTACAAGGGAAGTTTTGTTCAAATTTCTTGACATGAACAATTCATGCAGTGTGACTCTCTTCAGGTGCTAAGGGTAAGTAATTAATTTATTGGTCCTGCATCAGAACAAAGAGTCCTATATGAATATGAAATTCTGTAATTGGGATGGGAAGGAATAGAGCAATATTAGGAATTGGGCCAAAAGTAGTTGTAAAAACTGTAATCATATAATTATACGAATTCATAAATTTAATGTATATCATTTATATGGTTATTCTATCAGTCATACAATGCTAACACAGTAGGATTTAATGATTAGCTAAACAGAATTAGTTAAAAGTTTCTGTTCATATTCTACATGATATTTACAGTTATTGTGGCAAGAAAATCCGTACATGACTAGGCTTTCCCAAAGACTGGATCCCTAATGAAAATTGTCTGAGAAGAACATTTTACTTTGAATAATTAAAGCGTGCATCATGACTAGAATTACAGTGCTAGTGATTAAATTAAATCAAGCTTCTCCCATGTTACAGTGTTTCTAAAGATAATTACTATCCTCTCCTAAAGTAGCTTGTCAATTTGAACAGTGATTTGGCAAAGAAACTTGCACCTGGACTGCTGTTGTGTCCTCTAATATTTGAGGTGTTTGCTATTTGTGAGAACTGGGGTACTGCAGGTAGCCATTGGCAAAATCAGCTGATGCCTTGCTGTATAGACATGTTTTAGTGCCTTTTTATTGAATTAGTTGGGTTTGAGGCATTTTCCAAGTAAAATAGAACCCATTAGGAATCAAGATATTGAAATTTTGCCTGTTATATGTTGTATGTGTTACATAACTTCAGATTATCAAAAAAAGCAGGTCATGATTGTTGATTATGAACTATCGTTTTTAACTGACAAAAAACCAAAAAAAAAACCACCCCAAAAAACCCCTGAAGTTGTTTTGTTAGTAAAAAGAGATTGATTGTAGTGTTATGGAGGTATAACTTGAAGATAATTACTCATTAAGAATATGTTCTCGGAGAACAAGAACTGAAAGGAACTTAAAGCCTTAAATCAGCCTATAAATTTAATCATCTACATGATATGACATTAGAAAGTATAAGGTTTTTCAACATAAACAGCAGCACCTCATTAAAATGAGGAAAATTCTAGCATACTCCTAGTCATCTCACAGTGCCTATGGAAAGTGATAGAGTTTCAAAGGAGTGCTTTGGGCTCAAAGGTCTGCAAAATACCATGTAATGAGTAGGATGTTCACCAGGAAGATTTGATATCCATCTTCTCACCCATTCTCTACGCCATTTAAGTAACAGTTTAAAGAAAAGTTTTTCAATTAAACACAAATCTAAGTACTGGTCTGATGCAATACACTTAGGTCACTTTCAACCCCTATAGGCAGAGCTGTTTGTATAAAACCCTTGTTTTGTCCTTTCTTAATCACTTTCTAACGAATCCAGTGAGAGTTCAACTACATATTTAAAATACAACATTTTTATCAGGATAGCATAAGACCTTGTGTTTTTGATGCCCAGTGTTTTATCACAATGAGATAACACATGGTCCAGAGAGGTGAGAAGTGAGCACGAAATTACTCCCTCAGGGGAATAAACTGATACTGTACCAAAACCTGAGGGCAGGCTGTCATCCTTGACATAGTATGTGATGGCAGAATATCCATCAGTTTTCTGGCCTCCCTGGCCTCTTTTCTGAGAACAGAGAGAAGGACAACTGTTGGCAGAATTCATCCTAAATTTGCAAGTAGTGAGAAGTAACAACCCTAATAACAAAATTTCCTTATGTGTTTTTCTACTGAGACTCAAAATAAATATGTCTTACCTTATAATTGCTGCATACGTGACAAACTTAAGTTATCCAGTTTCTTTGTGAAATAGAAAAGCATTAATATTCTTAGATTACTACTGTTCTATAAGAAACATAAAAATATCATGGCAGATACAAAAAGAGAATCTAAAAAGGAAAAACAGAATCTTCCTGTCCTGTGTCTGTATGACCTTTTTCCCTGCCCTTACCTTGTACAGAAATTAAGCACATTTCGAACCACCTGGCTACTGAGCTAAGAATCTAGGTATAGATTATATCATAAATGGTTGTTTTTGATGGTTATTTATGATTAGTGCTATTGCAGGCTAAGCTGATGTTTTCATTACACAGTGGCAACAGAGCCTTAGTCAACAATGACGAACATGAACATGCTGCATATCAGGATGTCATGGAAGAGTGTAATGGCAAGAGGTCTAAAAATAAAGCAGAATGCTGGGTTTTCATAGATTAAAAGTAGGAATACAGATTCCTACAAGGAATCCCTATTACTAAAGTAGCGTATTCTGTGCAATTTGGTGATCTTTTATGCCTCTTTGTGTTATGAACTATGAAATCAAGCTTGGGAGAAAATATTAATTAATTTTAGTATATTTCATTAAATTACTAATCTGCACTGTATTCACAGTGAAATGATGGTGATTTTTTCTGATAACTCTGAAACCCACCAAATCTGTTGCACAGGGCCTTCAGTACCCAGACATTTGTAGCAGAATCACAGAGTAGCTGAGATGGGAAGAGGCCTGTGGAGATCATTTAGTCCAACCCCCTGCTCGAAGCAGGATCAGCTACAGCAGACTGCTCAGAATCATGTCCTGTTGGGTTTTGAGTATCTCCAAAAATGGCGGTTTCACTTTTTTGGGCTTCTTATTCTAGTGGTCAAATATCTTTCCACCCAGAGGAATAGGTGTGTGTGGAGGTCCTATCACTGCTCTTCCTAGTTGCCTATACTTTTTCTTTTAACTTGCTTCTTCCTTTTGGTTTTGTTTGTGTGAGCTGGGTTTGTTTGGGTTTTTTTTAATTGCTTTGGGGTTTTTAATTTTTTTTTCATCACAGAAGTTAGTGTACAGCTACAAATCCCTGCAAATCTTAGTATCAAAATATTTTGTGCAATTCCTTCTCTTTCTCGGATTTCCTACCATGTTAGAATTTGTTCTAGGACTAAGTGCAGTGCTGGAAGTCCAGAGTTTGAGTTGTATTTGCAGGTGTGCCACTGAATTACTGAATAATAGGAAAGAAGTAAATTTTCCCTCCGCTTTTTCATCAGGAATTGATAAGAACGGCTAGTTAAAATCTCCAGGAAAGTATAATGTGGAAAGCCACACATGATTGCACTGAAAGCTTCTGGCCTATATTATATTATTTTATGATTTTTACTACTTTGGAAAAGTGCTTTAGGATCTCTGTATTTTGCTAAGTGAGTCATATTGTTTGCAATAGAAAACGTGATACTGAAATTCAGTAATATCACCTAGTGTCATTATTTGATGTGTTCATAGTTCTGCTAATTCTGTATTCCTTGGAACTGTTTGCAATAATGAATTGTCCAGATTTTTGACTGGTATCACATGATCAGACAGATGGAAAAAAAAGCCACTGCCAGAAAGGACTGATGAGTTTTCTGAAGGATGGCTGGTGTGCATGCCTGCTGCTCAAGGTACTGTGATGTTGGTGATGGGAGAATGCCTGCTGTACTGCATTGTACTGAGGAATTTCCAGATCTTAACCTGGTCAAAATCAAGCAGACATTTAGAAGAATTTTAAGAGATCGTGACTGTAAGCACGACGGGAGTAGCTAGCACTCACCTCCTCTATTCCGTTGTTTGAGTGATTAACATTCCACTAAGGAATAGTTAACTGACAAAATTGCAGAAACAGCTTTCTCTCCTTTTAGCTCACAAGGTGAAGAGATGGTGTACACTCTTGTTCCTCACAGCCAGATAGATACAGGTGTGGAAGAGTTGTCTTGTCTGATTAAAGACTGTGGATTATGAAACTGCTGATCAGTGTGGAGTAGCAAATTAAAATCCTATCACCACCTCAAATTTCCAGAATACAGAAAGTGATTTTTAAAACCTGTGAAGGACACAATTTTTATTTGGAATTGTGTACATTAATTAGATAATTGTATTTGCAAATGGCTAACTGTCATTAGCAAATTCGATTAGCCTATCAGCATATATAATCATTGTAATTATGCACTCAAATGGAGTACATGCTCACTAAATTGTTTAAATCTTGTATCTGGCAAGGCCAAAGATAGATTTAAGGTAGTACCTTCCTGTAAGTCTTACTACACATCTCGTCTTCTGCATCGTATTAATTGTTTAGGACCAAGCTTCATTCTTCACCTCACAAGATATTGAGAAAATTCTCCCACCAGTCTTTCTTCTAATTTCTTCAAACAATGTTTTTGCTCAGTACTTTTTTTTTTTCTTTTTGATTGTTATAAAAATATGAATGTTATCACTGGCAGGGCACCCCAGCATAACATGCTAGCTCCTTTCGATTTGGGCTATCAAGATGAACAGTGGAAGGTTTCGCTAAACTCAAACTATGATTGGTGTGATGCAAATATATAAATCGCATATTTGTTTCTTTTCTCCTATTGTATAAAGCTGGTGGTTTAGCTTCACTGTCCCTTTTGTCTGCATCAAACATTTTCCATCTTTATAACAGTGACTATTTCCCAGTGCAGAGCCAAAGAATTTCTTCCCATTCTTTCAAGTTCATTTATCTTTCAAATCTTGCTGAGAGTGATAGGTATTCTGAATATATTGGAAATAAACACTGAACATACCTGTGAATCTGAATTTATACTAATGGAGAAATTAATGCTAGAATTTAATCCCTCAGGCAAAAATTATTTCTGAACCATTTTGTTACTAACAGTGTATGAGGTTAGGGGTGGAGGAGCAGGGTGTTCGGTCCTGGTGTCTTTATAAAACCAAAACTCAGCCTTGCATTTATCTGGAATGCAGTGCTTTCTGTGAAATATCTTAGTTCCTGTTTTATACACAATAATGAAGATTCAATATGTAGTCTTCAATGTATCCAGGAGAAAACATTGCTTTCTCTTTACCCAAAATGCATCTTTCTGGTGAAGAGTTTCATTGTGCAAAACAGCAGAACTGTTGGCCTCAATCTTGTTCCCATGAATGCAGAACATCTTTTCAATATTCTAGATTCAAGCCAGTTTGAATTTCTTATAAGAAACCTGTGTGGAGCATGGAAAGTGAGTTCAGTGCAGAAGGTTCATTTATAGCATGGATTGCTGAAATGCATGCCTTGCTTAGACAACTTAAGAATTCTGTAATTCTTGACATTTTGTAATTAATAAAGTCAAGATGTAGAGATATATTAATATTGCAATTAAAATTATGTAACTAAAATGGGACCAAATAATTGTATGTATAAATGAGCACTGTGGTCATCTGAATAATTTTGAAGCTGGCTGTGAGTCCCTAGCTCTGTGTTGTATGAGGATTTTTTCTGTCAACTGTAGATGGAATATATCTCAGATATTGAATGGAGCAGATATCTGTAAGTTATCTCTGATTTTTGAATCATAGTGTCCTACTATGAGTAAACGTTCCCATTAAATCAATCACAAGTAAATTAAAAACTTTTATTACTGAGCTTTGAAAAGTATTGCACTGAACATAAGGACACAAAAAAAGTAAATTTTATTAAAAGATGCATGAAGAACAGAAAGGAACTGGTGTTTCTAAGATTGAAGAACTGTCCTTGACATTTCGGGGAACTGAATCTGTGATCATAGACTAGATCACGACAGTCTTGTTCACTACATCTAGTTCAAAAGGAAGCGTGGTAACTAACTATACAAGTACATAAGAAAATACAGAACTTTTTTTCTGTAATTTAACTCAAGTGCTGGCTTTACCCATGTCATGCTCCCATTGTATCCACAAGACACCACAGATACGGCTTTGAGGAAGCCATATCTGCAGATGAAAAGACTGTCAAGAGACACATAATAGAGCTGAAAGAAAAGGTCTGTCTCGCAGATCATCCTCCAAATAGTGTCTATTTTTGGCTAGAATTAGAAGGGGAGCAGGATAAACTTAGAGAAATTTTCTTTGGCCTACAGTGACAAAGTCAGCTACCAGTAGAATTAACACAAGAAAAATTTAAGTATGGAAAACCAGAACACTCTGAACAATCTTTAAGGAGAGATGTTTTGGTCAAGATTCTCAATGTGCTTGTATAACTGAGTCACTGTTTTAAATCAAATGTCCCATTCATATTCAAATTATGAAAGACTTAAATGATGACATTTCATATTATGAAAGATACTCTTTCTTCAACCCATATTTGTTTGTTCTTGTCTTTCAGATATCTCGCAGGAGAATACAAGCAAGTTATGTCAGCACAGAAACTTCTTGGGTTCATATTTGCAATCTGATCACACAAAACACATTAGCATGACTTGAGTTTGAAGAATGGAAAAAATCACAAGCTGAAAAATAACTTAATGAAATAAATTTCATGTAAAACTTTTGCACATCTGAGAAAAAACATTTATATAGTGAGATGGATAGTTCAGTTGTAATCAAGTTAGGACAACCACCAATGAATCCATGCAGTTAACAACAAATGTGGAGGCTTTCTTGTAATTTAGAATGGTTCAGAGAAAATAAAATCTATTTCACCAAAACCTGAGATCCATGAGACTGATATGAGATACACTCTTGCAAAGATATTCCCATGGCTATGGTTCAAATATTAACAACGAATCTGAAAAAACAGTGGTGTCAAAATGTGATGAATACAGTCATGAGAAGCTAGTGAGCACAAAGCTCAGTTTCCAGTGTCCTCCAGAGTCTTCCAATGATCGTATAAATATGGGCAGAATAAATGGATTTATTAAAGTCAAATACCTGTATTTTGGTGTGTTAGAGACAGAAGTCAGCACAGAATATGTCTAAGACAAACTAAATGTTCTTGCTTTATTTCTGTAATGGCTTAGCCATAAAAATTTTAAATCCTAAGTTATTGTATAAATTTGTATAAATTTACTTTTTAGTGCTAGTGTATTTGACAGAGAAGGAAATATGTGAAGCTGCACCAGTTCTCCTACAAGCTGTCTGTAACAGTTTCGAACTCACTGGTGTTGAGGAGCCAATATTAAGACTTTTGGCTCTGTGTCAGTCAGGCTGTTGTTGTGTCACTGGCTCTGGGTTGAACACAAAAATCTCCTAAAGAAAAAGGGAAAGAAGGTTAGTGAAACCTGTTGTCAGCAATGAATGAGGAGGCTTCAAGATATACTGGCAGTTTACCTGAATTTTTATGATGCTGTTGTTACTATTAATATCAGTTTTAACACTGGTATTAATATTGGTATAGATGCAACTGTAAGATCATGGAAGCAAGTGAAAATCTCGCTGTCCGTACTAGTTTTTGACTTAAGCTGTCAAGACTTGTGTTGTTAAGCCTGAAGAGATGATGGTTCCATTTCTGGCATTCCCCTTGCTTGTTTTATTTAAAGTCCTGAAGAGATGATGGTTTCACTTCTGGCATTCCCCCTGATTATTTGATTTACAGTCTAATTGCATCTGATGTTTGTGGTGTGTGGCTTTACTGCATAACGACCAATGGCTACAGGGACAAGTTCAGTGCTTTTAACACAGGAGTGTGGCTTCAAGAGAAGAATAAACAGCAGGAACAGATGAAGTGCTAAGCAGCCAACTGCTAGGACCACTTTCTTGGAATAGTTTTAGCCATAAAAAAAAGAGTGCAGTGAATAAAAACAGTAAAATAATAGAAGTACTTCTCATTAGAACGAACTTCACAGATTTCTGTGACATGAAATTGACTTTCTTCTTTCAAAAAGATACCAAATACACTGCATCAAGAATAAGATCCTCTCCACAGCAATAGTACACATTGCTTTGATAGATTCTGGGGAGCAATGCTTTGAAGAATCTGGAGTACAAAAGTTCAAAAAAATTCTCCCGTACTGTGATGTATAGAATTTTTATGACATTTAATAAGCTTTGCTTTGAGATACATTGCTTTTCTTATCAACAATTTTATTTTTCTATAGAAAATAGCATTTAATAATAGAAATAAGAAAGAAAAAAAAAGTAAAATTGGAAGCAGCATGCTTACCTCTGGAATTCTTGGCTGAAAAGTAGAACTTTGCTCTTGGGCTTGGACTGTCAACTTACTGATCAAATACTTTACAGTTTTTATGGGGCAAATCATTTCAGCTTCCCAAGCCTCAAGATTTCACCAGCAGTGAAGGATCTGGAGCATGTGTCCTGTGAGGAGTGGCTGAGAGAGCTGGGGTTGTTTAGCCTGGAGAAAAAGAGGCTCAGGAGGGACCTTATCACTCCCTAGAACCGACTGGAAAGAGGTTGTAGCCAGGTGGGGGTTGGCCTCTTCTCCCAGGCCACCACTGACAGGACAAGAGGAAATGTCCTCAAGCTGTACCAGGGAAGGTTCAGGTTGGCCATTAGGAAGAAGTTCTTCACAGAAAGGGTGAGTAGATATCGGAACAGGCTGCCCAAGGAGGTGGTGGTGTACCATCCCTGGGGGTATTTAAGGAAAGACTGGATGTGGCACTTAGTGCTATGGCCTAGTTGAAGTGGTAGTGTTTGGTCATAGATTAGACTCAAGGATCTCAGAAGTCTGTTCCAGCATATTTGCTTCTGTGATTCTGTGATTTCTTTGTAAAGCCAGCAATATTTAGTCTGAAATGTACTTCTTGCAGTATTTCCCAACCCCCTTTTTCAAGAGCTGCAATGCAGTAGTCTGCTGGGTTTGTTATATAATTTTAATAGGATGCAGTAAGTATGGTGCCAATTTATCAATAGTACCAGTATGTGGACATACTGGGTAAACCAAATTTGTCTTGCTTTTGCCCTGTCCCATGGATAGGGACTATTTCTGAAAAGTGAAAAATAAAAATGCAATTTTCACGTTATTTATTTTATAGTCTTTGCAAAAGTAATATGATAATGAACATGACGTTTTGGGAATTAGCAATGTAGAGGTCTATACAGGAGGAAATCTCAAAAGGGACACATTGAAATATCTTGTTGTTTTTGGCAGCAATATGGAAAGGACAATATGAGGCAGAAACACCAGGGCTGGTCTTTATCACTTAGAGAACTCCACCACGTCCTACCTTTTAATGCTGAGAGCAATTTGGGTAACCAAGAATGGTGTGCCAGGGACAAAGAACAGCAAACTTACAATATCAGTCCTGTGATTATGAGGACATCATCCTGCCCTCCACCTTTTTTGAAACAAAACAGTCAAATAAAAAACCAGAAGTTATTTTGAAAATTTATTATAGACAGACTGAGTAATACTACAGACTTTCCAAATGCCAGAGGCACATTCTATGGGAAACAAGTTAGTGTCAACATAAGATTAATTTCCTTTAGGCACCCTCTTTTCCCTTGAGAAAATAAAACAATGTGACTGATATTGATTCAAAAGCATGTTCTTTTTGAACAACATTTTAAAGTTAGAGCTACAAAGGCATGTGTAATTAATTAGAAGAATAAAGTGAAATTTTGAATGAAAGACCTTCATGCAGCTGGGAAGAAACAGAAAAAGCATTTTTTCTTATAGAACAATGTGTTTTCTAAAAGCCTTGGTTTCATGAACAGATCCTAGCAAGTGATTCACAGCATATAATTTATTTGACAAGTTAATTTTCTTTTCTTTCTCATTGTGAACCAAAACAGAGGCATTTTTGTTTTTGTTTTGGAAAAGGTAATTATTTATTTTTTATCATTATTTAACTTTTTAACTATACAAATTATTACCAGTTTTCAGGGAGTGCAAAAACTGTATTTTGTACTCTTATATTTCTGTGTTAAGTTATGATTGTATATTATAAATTGCAACATATTCCTTCTGTTCCCTGACTTTTTAAAAAGATCTCTGGGATGTCTGTAATCCTTTGTTTTGAGCAACATCCCATGTTAACTTAGTATAGTTAATTTCCTTACAGCTGCTCCCATGTGCAAGTGTTTAATACTTGATGTGTGAGAATACAGTGTGAAACTTCATGTGTGGGGTTTAGGCCTTATCCAACGGAAATCAGTGAGAGTTTTTTCCATTGATTTCAGTGGCAGTGGATCACTGTTCCTGTGAGCATCTTGATGAGTGAAAACTTAAGTGCATGAATGTATATGAGTCATGAAGACAGACAGGCTGTGAAGAGATTTGAACAAATGCTTAACAGAATTTTTCCTAGGAGTCAGATTGATTAATTGCCTAGAGTGACCTGAAGTTTCAGTTGGTTAAGATTTTTTGCTTAAGTCCTTCTTAAACTTGATGCTTGCTATTCTATGCCATCAGTGCCTTATTTTGCTTCAGAAGTGGTGAAACTGTGAAACAGGAAAATCTCCTTCAGCATGTGACCAGGACAGTCCTGATTTCAGGGAATTTGTCAGTCTCTCTTATCACACAGTACAGTTTAGTTTCTGGATATAAGGGCACTTGGAAAGGAAGAAGCAACTTTTTCTTTCACACAGAATGATATCTGTCCAAATTTTATACCACTGGAAAGAGGCAATCCAACCATAAGCTTTTTTGGAAGGCCTTGCTCTTCCCATTTCAGTATGAGATGCTGCTTCTGCTCATGTATCATTTCTTTTTTTTTGGGCTGGGATAATAATCATGGGTAATGTCTTAGCCCAAAGTACTGTGCATTGGCTGGATAGATAGCAGAGAATTTGCTTCCAGGAAGATTTGACAAGTCCTAGCAGGAGACCTCTTTGTTATGTGTGATTTTAATATACATTTGAATCTTTAGAAAAACATTAAATTCTGGGTTATATTTTTGTGAAGGGTTTAAAAAGAAAAAATGTACAAGATTAAATTCTACTAAATATGACATCATCATGCAGTGTCTTCTTAAGTATGATTTTATCCTGTTCATTTCATTTGCAGAGATTTAACTGTCTGGTAACAGATGGTTTTGTGACATTTGATGAGGCCTTCAGTGACACATACCTGAAACAACAATGGTCAGAATTGAAGTGCCCTGATGTCACACCGTGAAGAAACTTCCACTGCACCTCTCTGCCTTGTACCTAACAAACCATTGTTTTTCTGTGACTGTCATAGACCTTTGAGTTGCTTACAGAGTTTAAAACAATCAAAAAAGTGGCTTAATCATTATAAATTAATGGGATTATGTAAATCCCGTAGTTCTACTTATGCCACTTGAATGTGAGCAGAAAGTTTAACACACTTGGATTTATAAAATAATGTTTCTTGGTGACTTTTTCAGAGTGTCACTGAGAAAGACTGGGTGTGACTAACACATCATGTCCCAGGAGACTTAGTTTACTGTTATTTAAACACATTCTTTAGATAAACCAAAAGAGGCTGTTCTAACACCTGCTATGGACAAACATTCATTTACTCTCCATTCTTCTAGAAAGGCACGTGTCTGCTGCATGATATAGGTCAGTTGGACTTTCTCCAGTTCCACTTCATTTTTGTCTTAGAGATGAAGTTCTAAAGAGTCTTGCTGGAAAACATGAAGTACTCCAGCAGAGACCAATCTCAGAATCTGAAAGAGGAATATTTCCTTTTGTTTCCATTCCATTTTATTTCTACGCCTCAGACTAGTATCATGACCTGTAGTTTAAAGCACAGTTTTTGTCAGATGGAGTCGAAACATGAGCCTGCATTGCTTTACCTGAATAAATAATCAGGAAAGAACATTTTATCTAAATATCCTAAAGATAGCAAGAGGGTTACCACTAAACCACAGAATGGAACAACAAGAAACTGAAGACAGAACTTTCCCAACTCTTTCAAAGAGAAAAAAAGGTTTTAAAATTATTTAATCATCCTTGGAAACTGTTTACTTGAGTCTTATTAAAAAATACTGATATATAATGAGATTAGCTCGGTTGATTAGAGCATGGTCCTAATAAAACCAAGGTTGTGGGTTAGATCCCTGTATGGGCCATTCACTTAGGAGCTGGACTCGATGATCCTTGTGAATCCCTTCCGACTGAGAATATTATGTGATCTGACTTTTTTTCTAGGTAGCTCTTTGTAGAACTTCTCTCTCCTCAAAGTTACAAGTGCATTCCCAATAGCTTTTCAGAAGTTTTGCAGCTAATCGGATTAGTCTTTTCATTGTCAACAAAGATATCAGACTGAGAAATCAGTCCCTACTATCTCAAATATTATGGATACTCTAATCATGATATTTGAGTGCTAACAGATCCAGCTACAACATTACAAGAGGCTGTCCCTGTCTCTTCAATAGCAGAAGCACCTTGGTCCAAGCATAACCTGAAACGCTCATCTTTTTTACATGTAGATCCAAACCTCATTATTACTTTCATTGCTAAGAAGCTCATCTTGTATAACTGTCTGCATGTGTAGTCAACTGTGAATGTTTTCCATTAGATTAGCAGTTCAAACTGCTGCTGCAGTTCTCGTTCCCACTTCAGTAACAAAAACTGAATCTGTGTTTGAAATACAAATACACTTTATCTAATTGTGAAGTACAAACTGTTATTGTATCATCTCTCTTGATCATGCATATTAACAATTGGCGTCTTCAGTTTACCAGACCAGTGTTATAATCTCTTCCTGGTCTATTTTCAGACTGATAGCTTTTAATAGTAAGAAAAAAATTTCCAAATTTCCAGTAATGGCACCTTTTTTTTTTTGTTGTAGTTTTTCTGCCACCAACAGAAGACTAAGGACCTACAGAAAAGGAACAAAAATACTGCAAATATTTTTCTTCAACCAAAATGATATCAAGATTCCTACTTCACTTCCTACTTTGCAGAAGTTGTATTTCCAGCTACTATCATAAATTATTTGTATGTCTTTTAAGCATAAAAGATATTTATTATTGATTCTGCTATGGGATGTACAGTCACTGCATTCTTTAAAAGACAGATTATTTAAATTGACCTACGCAAGATGTTTACTACAGTTAAATTTTATTAACTTTATTGGAATTTAACAAAGTAACATTTGAGTAGCTTTCAGTGGGTTCAAATTGTCCTGAAAATTTTTAAATCAAGTTATTTAGGTTTAAGGAATTTTAATAAGAAATTTGCCTGCTAGCTACAACAGGGAATTGTAAGTCAACAGTATTCTTACATTTTGTTCTCAGTGACGAGTGCTCTGTTTCCAGCCTAATTTTACTTTATGTCTCAGGTGTTGTTTCTATTTGAAATCAGTATAATAAAAACTTGCTATAGTCTTAAGTGTATCATGAGAATTAATGCTTGAAAAGGAGATATTCTCCATTGACTGATCAATGTATGTTTATTCACTCAGTAGCAAATACACAGCTAATGAAAGTGAAACACTGCTGAGCTCCTGAGGGTATGCTGTCCTGGAGCCAGAGAGAGAGTAGGAGCCTTGCCATTGGTGTCCACATGTGCAGCACATCAGACTCTGGCAGCAGGGATGTCCCTGTGACAGCTCAAAGGAAAATTCTGCATCTTTGCTGAATACCATGATGAAAAGCAGTGTAAACTTAAAGGCTTGTTCATGGTATTTCTTTTGCTTCAGATATGGAAAATGCCAAGTACAATCTATTTTGATCAAGCTGTCAAAAATTTATGCCACAGTATTTGACCATAAGATCTATATGCAGGAAATCTGAGGAGATGTATCTCTTCTTAAAATGCTGTTGGCAACTGTCTCATTTCAAATAACTGACAGGGTACTTCACAATCATTTGTTTTTATCTGCTTATAAATTTTATCTCTCTATATATGTTACTTCTTTTAGTTTTAGGTGCCAAAAGAACCAGCTTGACTGATTAGATGGAAGGTTTAAAATATATAGCTTGAATGCTTTTCATCAAAATTATTTGGTGTCTTTTCATGTGACTTTCTTTGCAAGGAAAGCTTTAACCAAAAACAGGTCAAGCATCTGTATGTGCTAATTTGAATGGCTGGTCACATTCCTTCTTTGTAAAGCTTTATTTTAGCACTCCCCTTCCTTCTTCCTTTCCAAAATTATTATGCCACACTGTTGAAGCACCTGCCATGTTGATTTCATTTCAGTGTTGGGTGAAAATAGTTCTAGTTCTGTGAAATGATTCATACATGCACACAGTTTTTCAAGCACAAAAGGTTTCTTAGAAACGAAAGGTTTTATATAACTGTAATCTCTCATTGCAATGAAATGTAATTCTATCAAGAAGAAAACAAATCTATCTTTCTCTTTCTTCCTGAATTTTTTCTCAGAGTTCACATTGCTGGCACAACTGTACTTAAAGATAAGCAACTCATAGGCTAAACCCAAATTATTATCTGAAATCAAGTAATGAGATCCTTTCATAGCATATGCAGCAAATAAGTGTATGTCAAAACAAATACCTGGAAAGTTTTCAGTGCTAATAATTTTGTTAGTATTTGCATGAATACCTTAATGTAAAACAAACAACAAAAAATTGCAACATCTGTTCCAAGAAAAGTGTTGTTTGGGATTTTTCGTGCAGTTTTTTTGTGGTTTTGGTTTTTTGTTTTGTTTTGCTTTGTTCTGTTTTGTGTTGTTTCTTTTTCATCCTTCAGTATTTTTCTGTCTGGAGAAAATTTATGTTTTCTTTAAAGTGAACCTGAGTGTTCATTGCAGGTATTTTAAGAAAAAATATAACTACTGATTCTACTGACCTTGAACAAAACTGGTTTATACCTACCTCCTACCTAATCATTTAAGCAGGGCCCGGGTTTGGAGCACAATTCCTCTTCAAATCTAATCCTAAATGTCCAAGCTGCTATCTTGAAATCAGGCTAAGCTGAGACATGTGTTTCCACCCAGTGAGCTTCTTATCTTCAAGTCTGTAATTTCATATATGTCTGTATGTTCTGCTTGAAATAACATTCATATCATAGAGGAATTTATTTTAACAAAACCTCTAACTTACAGTGGGGGACTGATCTGCTGTGTTGTACAGCACAACAGTTTGTAACAGCAAGCCAAAACAAGGGATTGTTTTCTTGTCTAGGCATTTGTTCCTAAGACATCTTTAGTTTCATTGATTATCTCGTATTAGAGTTCTGAGGCAGGCTGCGAAGTGACAGACCTGGCAGAATAGAGCCAGAGGCACCAGGAATACCTTAAATAACTAGGGCCACTTCAAAGCTAGCATCATCCTACAAATAAACTTAATAAGATGATGTGCCTAGGGAGTCAGGGATTTTTAAATACTTGATTGACACTTCCTTGAAAGTAATTTATTTTATAAATCTCAGCCAACTGCAAGTTTTTACTTTTTAGTTTCTCTTGCTCTAATTCTTCTCAGATTTAAGATTACTGAAAACCACCATTAGCACACACATATATCCGAATGCAGGTTGCTGATTAAAAATAATTTTAATAAATCAAGGCTTATACAGTACAGCTCTTTTACTTACAGCTGTTTTAAACATATTCAAGTAAAACAAAGAATTACTTTCAAGTAATAATACACACCGAAATTTTGAGAAATCCCAGTTTGTACAAGGAAGAACTTTAAGAAGCCTGAAAACCAAAAAATGTTTTGATTACAGTTTCAGGGTAATACCTTTGTAAATACTTGTCTTAACAAAGGATACCTTTTTTTTGTAAGACATAAGTAAGTGTGTATTCATCATAGAGTTATTCAGTACCAACCATTTTACATGGATAAATTTTACATAGGATTTGCTCTATATGCAGAATAATTGAGGAGAATATGAGAAATACTTTTACCAGCCCTTGAAAGGAGGTGGGCAGGAGAAGAATATTTTCTTCTTCCAGGAGGTGTCAGAAAGCACCGAGAAAATATACACGACAGTTCTTCTGTTTATTCCTGAATAATACTGAATTTACTGTGCATAGACGTGCAGTAGTACAGTGTACATAGATCATAGCTTTTGCCAGACATCCATAAGAGTAGGATTTCTGAATGTCCAATATCTGAGTAGGAGGTTCCCATCTGCAAATGTACATAGAGAAACCATAATTCACCTGAAAAAACAGGATAGGTCTGGGAAATGTGGATGTTTGTTTTATGTCTGTGAGAGCCAAAGTCACATACAAAGCATGACTGAAATCAGAATGGTCAGCACAAACATAAACCATGTCTGCCATGTTTCCAAATAAAAATATGTCAGTGCAAAGTTAAAACTGATCCTGTGTGGAAAGGTGACCATTAAACAATAAAGATAAAGGAAAATGAAAATAATTCCTTAAAAAGCTCATTGGGAAGGGAAAAGAATGTGTAGCTGAGTAAGATGCTGTGACTAAGAATACTGCCTGAAACACTGGAACAGCAGATAAAGATGCCTGAGGATTATGACCTACTAATGAATGAAACTGGAATATGATAACATGTTTTTACATCCTAAACCAATATTAACATTACACAGCTGAGAACTCTGGCATCCACCCACAGCACTGGAATCAGACTTGCTAACTAGGGACAGGCTTATTTGCGGGACATGTGATTAAAGCCTGCAAGAGGGATTGTAGAGGAACAGATCTAACTCCACAGAAATGTCTTTAAACAACAAATATGGCCGAAATGTGCAGAGAAATGCTCAGAGCAGTGCTCAGAGAAAGTGCACATAATTAAAATAAGAAAGTCCAGACAAAAGACATAACAGATGAAAAAAAAATAGAACTCTTGCCAGTTTCAATTCATAATATACAACGTCAGGAAACCATGGGAAAGGTAAAATTAAGTGCGCTCAGTTCACAGGAAATTTTATAAATTATATGGACAATATAATCAAATCCTACTTTCAAGATGGCAAATGAAAAAAAACCTTCAATATAGAGGGTCTTAGGACCCAGAGACTTCTAACTAAGAAAAGGGGTATTAGACATAATTCTGAAAACTCTTACAAAGAAGAAAATAATTTTAGTAAAGCTGAATTCTTCAAAATACTGTGTTGTACAAGTGAGCTGCCAATCATGCAATGCCCTAATGCAGCTATTACATCAATAGTTAATTTAATTCCAGCTGGATGGTGAAGCCTGTTGCAGTGCAATCCAGACACAAAGAGCAAAGCTTGCCTGGAGTAATCTGACCAGGTGCTGTGGATGTGAGACAAAATTGTTCTGAGACCAGTGAGTGAAAACCTACTGTTGATAAGAAACGATTTAAAAGCAAAATACTATGATTAAGAGATCTTTTTGGGCACAGCAGAGGTAAACCACAGAAACAGATGTTTCAGTATAGTGCTAAACCAGACTGTGAATAGCACAGTTTGTCCAGTAACACAATATGTAGGGTATATTTCAAAGAGCTGAAAACACAGAGGCTGACCCAGAAGTAAAAGAATTCCATACATTTATTGGGAAGAGGAAGACAAGCAGTTTTAACATCCTTTTCATTGTTAGTCTCCTACTACTAGGTCCTACTTTCGTCTGATGGCATGTGCTTATAGCGAGGAGTTTCACCGTCTTTCCTTGGAAGACACAAGAGCTTATTGTTCTCTTGAGCTGCAAACTCATGGGAGGATCAAAGGTAGGCCCTCGGCAAGACCCAGCTGGGAAGGGAAGAATTCAGGCTTGTTTCTTCTTTTGTTCTTTTGGAAGTTTCTTCTGCTCCCAACAAAATTCCTCTGTGTGTGTTCGTAGCTGTATATAGATGACATATCTATATGCTATTAAGGCACACAAAACTGAATTATGATAAAGACTTTAAAATGACAGTTATACTTCTTCCTCCAGATGACCAAAGTTACACCTGTTATAACACATTCCATACATTCATTTTAAACACACAGTCAAAACATTTCAATCTCTTATGCTGGATAACAGTAAAGAGAAATATTGCAAAACTCTTTGACGTATCTCAGCAACTCTTATTAATTCTCTTTTCTAGGGAGCATCTATTTTCACAGCCATTTAGACACCTATCCACATACCTCTGGAAAACTTGTAGGTTTTAGAAATATACAATAAGGTGGAATTTATATTTGAGGGGGAAAGTTAAAGGACTTGATGTTCTTACACAGATTCTACTTAAACTGCTTAGTATCAGCTTTCCAACTTTCTGATTTTTGTTTCTTTCTGTACGTTCCTACTGGCATAAGTGTTATTCTGAGTGTGAGAATACACTTGCTTCATATATCTGCATCTCTTTTTTTCTTATTTAACATTTGAATTCAGAACTGTGAAATTTTATTTGATTCCTCCTTTATTTTCATACTTCCATCTTGTTAAGCAGACTGTTAGGTAATATTTTTGTCTTTTTTTTCTGAGCTTTTATTTTGGTCTCTATTGTCAGAAAAATCTATATAATGTTAATTCATTGTTGTTAATAAGCCATTTGGTGTCTATAATGCAGCTCTAGCCAAATCAACAATAAAGAAGCAAGAGTAAAAAGTTATTTAATTCCTGAGTGCTTATGTGTAGGATGCTACAAGGTCAGCACTGGGTCTAGTTGAATTCACTGTTTTCAGTGAAGAATTAAATGACTAATTAGAGGATAGTCTTATTGCCTTTGCGGACAAGATACTGTGAGTGAATGCAACAAAGAATGGAATTAAAATGCAATCTATATATGCAGAGACAGTTTGAAAATGCTTGAGAAAAACAATTAAGTTCAGAGACAATGGTTTGCAAGGAATAGGCAACTTGAAAACAAATGAAATTCTTAGGTTAGTTACATGAACTAGATTATGAGTTGAAAAAGAATCAGCAAGTCCGTGCTCTTGTGAAGCAGGTAAACTTCATTGTGGACTATGGGGGAAAATAAAAAAGAAACAAACCCCTGCAGAACAAGAAAAATAGAAGTAAAACCCAAAATGTTCAACGTTGTTATCACGTGCACTTTTGGGCCCTACATTAGAAGAAAAATATGCATTGGCCTGAGCTAATACAGAGAAAACCAACAAAAATTGAGAAACTTAGCAAACATGACACTTGTTGAAAGATAGAAAATATATTTTCACTTGTTTCAAGAACATTTAATAATAAAAAAATCTTCAAGGACATAAAAATGTAAAGAAAAATGAATACCTCTACCTGTGGCACGAGGTACTAAAGTAAATACGGAATTTTCCTGATTAGATATGTTGTTAATAACATATTATCAAAGGTGTTTAAGAAAAAGTAAGTTAGTGTCTGTAAAGATTATTGTTGATAGAGTTTAATCCCATCCTGGGAAATAAGGAGGAAAAGAACAATTTCTTTCACAGCACTTGCTCAGAATGCCTCCGTATTCGAGCAAAGGTTGGGGCTGAGACAAAGATGGAGTTTTTTTCAATTGTCTCGTGTAGACAGGAGAGATGGACTGGAGAAATATCAGAGAAGAAAATAATTTACTCCATAGATTAGAATTCTGAAACAAGAGGAGGTTATACTTTGAACAGAGCTTTGGAAGTGAAGACAAGAAACTTGGAATCCATATAAAAATGAAGAGCAAGTACACGAATCGATGACATGGTATACGTCCTTTCTAGTCTTTCTAATGTTTTTTGCTAGTAAATCCTTTAGCTAGTGTAAATTCACCACCTAGAATCTTGTCGAGTTGATAAAGTGTTTTACTATCAGTTTTCACAGCAGCTGTTTCTGTTTCTGGTTATATTACTCACATAATCCCTCTTGTGTCTTGTCATGCAAATTTTTACCTCTTTTTTTGTCCTTTGTTTTAGACAGATTTATTGCTCCTTTTCCTGGAAGCGTTGTTGGGGAGCTGACGTTTACCTTGGCTTTCTTAGCACACTTCTATATATTTTAATTTATCCAAATTTCATGTTTGTATGGCTACAAAGTGGCAACTTATTCTTGCCGGGAGACCTTAGCACTTAGTACTGATAGCGCCTTTCAGATGCTGCAGCACCTGGAAAGTGTTCCACCGTCTTTTTCTCAAATGCTGCTTGGTCTATTCAGTTTTGTTGTTTAACTTCTGAGGAAGGAGATGAGTACCAGTTTTCATCCATTTTGTTTTCTATTGTGCTTTACATACTTTTCTTAATTTGATACCACCTTTTACTTAGATGCCAAGTTCTGTATTATAGACCATAATATCAATCATCACATGGAAAACGTCAAGATATTTTACCTTTATATGGAAATAAGTTCCACTAATTATGAAAATATAGTTGTACAATTTTTCACTATTTCTTTTGGCAATGAAAGACTTGGTGGAGAGTTGACGGGAAAGTGTTGTGGTGCTACGCAGACATGCTTTAAGACATTGCCAAAGTCTTCAGATAACTGTGGGTTTGTTCACTTATCAGTCCAGGTATAGTCCAGACACAGCTTTTCTATTTGAAATCTCTGAAAATAAGTTAAGTGGTTTTAAATATAGTAACTGTTTTTCTGCTTTTTAAAACTCAGTGCTATGCTTCCCAAGGGGCAGTTGCCTGACCTGAGGGAATTAGCACAATATATTTTCACTAATAGTGAACATCTGCTAAAGAATTCCTGGCCAGAAACAATTAAGGGTTGTAAGAGAATTTATACACACACACTTATTGAGAGACACACCTACATTTTGAAATTATACATGTTGTGAACTAGAGACTCAAGTACACAATTTTTCTTCCAGAAATTAAGATATCAGAACCTTGTTATCATGTAGGTTTGCAATAGAATTTTGTTATTTTCCATAGGCTATTTATTAGAATGTCTACCTTCCTGTGTTTCTTTAATTTTACTGTAAGAAATTAAGAAAGGTTTTTGGTTTCTCTTTTTCACCTGGTTCTTCTTCTTTGGTCCAGCTTGATTAGCATAAAAGCAGTTAAACTTCTTCCATGGAAAGTGATTTAAAAAAACTTCAACAAAAACAATAAATATTAAATGAAGCAGAAAACAGGAAGCTTTAAAATTACTGTTCTAATAATTATTAACAGTGAATGTTAAATACTTGTTGGAATAGTTTGTAACTAAGTTCTGGTTTTATTTCCAAACTAGGGATTGTTAAGTGAGCTTGTTATAAGTTATGAATGAACCAAAATATGAAGCTGAAATTAATACACCTAGTTGAAAAAATTTCTTTGTAACTCTCCCCACTCCCCTCAGGGTCTTTCAGGCTGTTGCCATTAACACAATGCTTGGTTGTGCCTACAAGTGGGAAGTCATCAAAAATCCTGAGTGCAGCTACATGTGACTATATCTGCAGTGGAAGAATAGGTCTGAGTCTTGTCCACACTGCCTCAAGAAGTGTAAGCTTAGATTCGAGGTCAATATTAGCACTGACATAGCAGACAGTAACACAGATTGGCAAAATTACAGGGAAGGCAAATCTCTACCTCAGAGATAAAACAGGCTGGAATCCCCTCCAGATACTGATGGAATTTCTGTCTGACACAGCCGCAGATTTTTTCTTCCAGAAACAAATTACTTCAGCTAGCTTGAGGGACTGAGGCTTCATTAGATCCTTGGACACAGTTACCTCCTCCTCACCTCTACTTGCCTCTTCCTTCTGTACGCTGTTTTTATTGCTGCTTGAGAGAGACACCCTCCAGTCAGCCTGCTGCTGTAGAAAGGGGTTCACATCCCAGTGTGGTCTTTAGTGCTTCTTCAGCATAGCACTGCTTTGGCAGCAGGGTTTTACATGAGATAAGCAAAGGAGCAGAGTATGACAGAAGGCCGAAGGTGTAGTCAGTCCTCAATCAAGAATATTGATTATGACACTGATTTATTTTTTCTGTCCAGAGTTCCTTGGAAACACAGCTAAAGTTCTTCTAACTAGCAAAGACTCAGTAACACGGCATCTCATCTTGTGTTTAAATTCTGAAATCATAGCAAAAAACTACACATATAAACTGCACAAAGGTCTGCTTACTGCAGACAGATGCGTTACCAGTGTTTCAAATGGGGGTGGGGCAGAGAGTAAAGATTAGCCAAAAGAGCATAATCCAGACTCAGTTTACAGGTTTTTACAAGGAAAATTAACTCAGTGTGGTTTTGTCGATTTTTAGTGCAAACGTCCAGAGGTTAAATGGAGAAAATGCTTCCCCCACATGCAGCTTTCCCTTTGAAAGGTTATCAACAGCCATGACATGTCCATAGATATTATTCTTTTGCCCCTCATGTGCTTTCACACATTTTTGAAAACACAGTGGAATCACAATAACAACACAGCTCATATTGAACCAGACAGTAATTGGATGCTTAAAAGGCAAAGAAGTAGAGGGAAGAAGGAACTTGAAAACATGCTAGACAGAACAATGATTTTCAGTGTGTTTTTTCTTTCTGAGGTATAGAAATTAAATTGTAAATTATTTATTCTCTTTACATGCAAATTAAAGGAAACATCAGTAAGAGTAGAGAAAAGACAACAGATCCATCCTTTCTGTTTTCTCTCGACTTTTGAATAGTCTCAAAAATTTTTTTTTCTTTTTCTTTCTTTTTCTTTCTTTTTCTCTTTATTTTTCTCTTTCTTTTTCTTTTTCTCTTTCTTTTTCTTTTTCTTTTTCTTTTTCTTTTTCTTTTTCTTTTTCTTTTTCTTTTTCTTTTTCTTTTTCTTTTTCTTTTTCTTTTTCTTTTTCTTTTTCTCTTTAATGGCAGTTTTTACATTTCTGAACTAAGCAAGGTCAATTCACCACCAAAAAAGCAAGGTCAACTCTCCGCCAAAAAAGATAGCATGCCAAATGTGCAATGCATCTATGAGGCAGAACAATAACAAAGTTTGTCCATTGAGTAACTCTTCAGATTAGTTATGAGTAACTCTTCAGATTTGTTATGTTGTATTTTGGTTTTCAGTGGCTCTCTGTGTTATTTTATCTTAATAGCTAGTTTTGCCCATCCTTAGTCAAATCTATTTGTTTTTACCAGATCTGACCACAAAATAAATTATTAAAATGCACTCAAGTTTTAATAGTTGTCAGCCCATTAAATCTTTTTCATTTCCCCTTTCAAATAACAAGTTTCCAGAACAGATCTCTGTACATTTAAAGGGATGGTATATTGTGCTGTTTTTGGCTGGTGTTTTGTTGATTTTCTTCACAGTGGCTGGTATGGGGCTGTGTTTTGGATTTGTGCTGAACACAGAGTAGATAACAGAGAGATGTTTTTGTTATTGCTGAGCAGGGCTTACACAGAGCCAAGGCCTTTTCTGCTTTTCATACTGCCATGTTGGTGAGGAAGTTGGGGGTGCCTGGGAGGCTGGGAAGAGACACAGCTGGGACAGGTGACCCCAACTGACCAAAGGGATATTCCAGACCCTGTGACATCATGCTCAGTATAGAAAGTGGGGGGAAGAAGGAGGAAGGAAGGGCACCTTTGGAGTCAAACCATTTGTCTTCCCCAAGTCACCGTTATGTGAGCTGGGGCCCTGCTCTCCTGGAAACGGCTGAACACTTGGGAAGCAGTGCTTTGTTTTGCTGATGTGTGCAGCTTTTGCTATCCTGTGCAGCTTTTGCTTTTCCTATTAAATGGTCTTTATCTCACCCCATGAGTTTTCCAGCTTTTATCCTTCTGATTTCTCCCCACTTTCACTGGCAAGGGAGTGAGCGAGCGGCTGCATAAGACTTGTCTGCCAGCCGAGGCTAAACCATGACATATGTAGTTATGTTTCTGTTATTTCTTATTACTATGATGCTATCAACCTTAAACTGGAAAAACAGTCAAGACAGGTGTTTGTCATGTCTACAACTGCATAGTTTTGCAGGATTTTTTCAGAGAGAGTTAATGACTAACATACTGAAAAATTGAGAGGGGAATATATGCAATGACAAGTCACTATTGAATTGAATTAAGTTAACCCAAAAGAAAGAAAGTAATCCAAGTGACTAAATCTTTCACTAATATTACATTGACAACACTGAGTGTAGAGATTAACGAAAACAATATTTATAACTGCAGTAAATATATTCCTACTTAAGTAACAGCACAAACCATTCTCATGAACAAACATACCAGAAATTATGCACATTTTTTCTCCATTTTCATCTGTTATACTACATCTCTTAAAATCTTTCCAGTGTATCACCATCTAAGGCACAGTCACACAGAATGCCTGGATACATAAAAAGTATTATCTCTTATGTTGCTAGTAAGTTTGAATCCTCCATTTCCCACTGAGACAATAGCACATCACCTATGTATGTTACTTTTCAGAAAGGTAAAAGGTCACAGGAAACTAGCAGCTTAAATTAACATGAATTAGCAGCAACCCAATATATCCAAGTGGAAAGTATACTACATAGGTATAATGTCAGTTAAAAAATACAACATATCAATATGAGTAGAATTTACAAAAAAACACTAGTAGACAGAAATGTCTTTTTTTTCAGCTAAAAATAGTTTTCACTGAAAGCTATTTTGTAGATGGAAAAGAAAATTTTGAATTTGTATTGATATATTAATCATGTTTTTTTCTTCAACCTCCCCCTTAAACTATTAAAAAATTTTAAATTTGTTTCATTTCGAAAATTTCTAAACAATTTTCTAAAAAGTGGGTCCATTTCAAAATGGATATGAATTTTACTTCTAAATATTTAATTTTCCCCTCAGATATTTTAATTTTGTCTATATATTTCAGAAATAAGGAGAATAGGTGAGAGTTTCGAATTGAGTCTTTAAATAATTTATATAAGTCATTAACATAGAGTCATTAGGGAGGCACTTAATTTCATAAATCATTGTGAATGTAGTTATAAATTTATAAATTTCTATTGCAAATAAAAAGCGAATATGATGAAAAACATCATTAAAATACACCTTACAGCAGTACAGAGATTTGAATTTCTGTTTTAAAAAATAAAAATCTTCCTTTATCTTATGTAGATAAAGTAAAAGAAAAGTTCCAATAGAGGTGAAATAAAACAATCTCTGCCTAGCAAACATGATCAAAGTGCTTTAACAGCTGTTTGATTATCAGGTGTGTTTTGTCAAGGGTATTTTCCCAGGACAATTAACTGTCAGATTGTTATTCTTAATTAAAAAATATCAAGTAGATGGTAGAGATAACAGATTTAAGTTAGACCTAGAATCATAGAATGGGTTGGGTCTGAAGGCACCTTAAAGATAATCTGGTTCCAACCCCCTGCCATGGACAGAGATACCTTTCACTAGACCAGGTTGCTTAGAGTGCCATTCAACCTGGCCTTGAACATTTCCAGAAATTAGGCATCCACAACTTCTCTGGGAAGCCTGTTCCTGCGTCTCATCACCCTCACAGTAAAGAATTTCTTCCAAATACCTAATCCAAATCTCTTTGAATATGAGGCTTTTCCCCTTGACCTGCCACTACACACTCCTGTCAATAGTCTTCATCTTGCTTGCAGGCTCTCTTCAGGTACTGGAAGTCTTCAATTATGTCACCCCAAAGCCTTCTCACTGCCAGGCTGAACCATCCCAATTATCTTAGCTTCTCCTTACAGGAGAGCTGCTCCATCCCTCTAAGTTCCCCTCTGAGCTCTCTCACACAAGTTCTCATCTTTCCTGTGCTGAGACCCCAGAGCTGGATGCAGTGCTCCAAGTGCGGTCTCACCAGAGGGGAGAGAGGAGCAGAATCCCCTCCCTCACCCTGCTGCCCACGCTGCTTTGGATACAGCCCAGGACACGTTTGGCTCTCCAGGCTGCAAGTGCACTTTGCTGGCTCATGGCCAGCCTCTCACCCACCAACCCCCCCAAGTCCTTCTTGGCAGGGCTGCTCTCGATCTGTTCATCCCCAGCCTGTGTTGATACCAGGGGTTGCCCCAACCCAGGTACAGCACCTCATGCTTGCTCTTGTTAAAACTCATGAGATTCCCATGGGTCCTCTTTTTCAGCTTGACCAGATCCCTCTGGATGGCATCCCATCCGTCAGGTGTGGCAACCACACCACCTGAAGCTAACAACTAGGAAAAATAAAAAAATAGTGTAGTTTGAGTCCTTTAACCCTATTTCCTTCCTTAGAACTCTCAGCAAAGGTCAGCAGAAATATTTNCATCCGTCAGGTGTGGCAACCACACCACCTGAAGCTAACAACTAGGAAAAATAAAAAAATAGTGTAGTTTGAGTCCTTTAACCCTATTTCCTTCCTTAGAACTCTCAGCAAAGGTCAGCAGAAATATTTTTAACAAATACCTTAATGGCTGTGCAAAACTTCTGATGGTTAGTGGACAAAGTGGAAAAACAGTAATTGGGTGCCACTTGAGAATTCTATAGTAAGAGAAACAAACACCATGTTTTTATTAATCCATAAATATTTTTTTATGGTGTGACTTTGCCCAAGACTTGTATTTTTTTGCTTTGAAGTATTATTTCTATTGATTTTAATAATACATACAACATTGCCTATTCCAGCTGAAGCACCATAATTGTCTTCCCCTCCTGCACAGCCGCTTGTTTGAAGTTAGTTCACCTAAGTCAGTGAAGTAATTTATGTTACATTTGGCTCAATTAATCAGCACTAGAACAGCAATATATAGTATCAGGAAAATATTGTATCTTAGGCTTGCACAATTTTAATGGTGCCTCTAATTGCATTTTTTCCAACTTTAGTTACCAATCTTTTAACTGGTCATGATTAATTTTAAATTATGGACTTCTACTAGGTTTCCTAGAACTGAACAATCACTAAGCCAAATTAATCCATAACATAATTCAGATGGCTTCTGTGAAGACACATCAATAGAAATCTGATACATTTTTAAGAAAAAAAATAGCACGATTTCATTTTTGCAATTTTGTTTCACATTCATGAACACATGCATTTCCTGATAGTCTCTTCTGCAGACAAAAAACACATTGCACTGCAGTAGAAAAACTGCAAGCTCTCAAGAAGGTTCCTGCAGGGATGCAGCAGGAAGCAGCTCTCAGGGTCACTTGGCCTCCTAGTCTGACGTTATCGGCAACCAGTCACCATCAGGTCTACTCTCAGAGGACACTTGGGTGACCTAAACTAGTCACGTAATGTAAATAACTCTCTGTTTATATGTTTGAATGAATTAAGCTTGCATAAAAACTACTCAATGCTTAACAAAATATCCAGATAAGATATGCTTTAATTTTCCATTTGAGGGGTCTTGGGAATCCTCCTTTGGATTTCCCAAACCACCACCAACATGCCTGCCAGTTCCCATTATACTTGGGACTGGGCTACCAACAATGGTTTTCACAGATCATTGCAACTCATCTTTTTTAGTCAAACAAACCCCATGTCTGGAAACTGTCGTGCTGAAACAATGGCTTCCATGGAGTCAAAATTCATGCAGAAATCTTACATTTGTTACTCAGTTATCTTATTTAGTGTGTGTTTAGAAGTGGAGATTTACTTTACATTGCACTTCATAAATTTATAATTATACTAAGTTAAATATCCTAAAGACAGAAAACTTTGGGGCAGCTGATTGGAAAGGAGATACTGAGCCAGTTGTCATTGAGTAAATCAGTCTTTAAGTAACTGTATCCTGTTTTAAAAATTTGATTGAAAGTGGGAGGGGACAAGAAAGCGTAGATAATTGTATTTGGTTTGCATGGCCAGGCTCTGGTAGCAGGGGTGCTACAAGGGTGGCTTTTGTGACAAGCTGCTGGAAGCTTCTTCCAGATCTGGAAGTGCCAATGCCAGCTGGTTCCAAGATGGACATGCTGCTAGTCAAGGCTGGGCCGATGAGAAATGGCAGTAACACCTCTGCGGTAACATATTTAAGAAGGAAATAAAAGGTAGTGCCCAGTTGCAATTGTGTCCAGGGAAGAGCAGAGTGAGCATATGTGAGAGGAACAGCTCTGCAGACACCATGGTCAGTGCAGAAGGAGGGGGAGGAGGTACTCCAGGCACGGGAGCTGGGATTCCCCTGCAGCCCATGGTGCAGACCATGGTGAGGCAGCTGTGCCCCTGCAGCCCATGGAGGACTGTGGAGATGCAGAGATCCACCTGCAACCCGTGGCAGAGACCCGCAGTAGAGCAGATGTATGAGAGGGCTATGAAAACATGGGAGGCTTGTGTTGGAGCAGGCTCCTGGCA
>VZRS01002148.1:2360-89005 GCA_013398055.1 Ifrita kowaldi
GCGGAAAGGGAAGGTGACACGGGTTTTTATGGAGGGGAGGTCCCAGGGGCGGGTACAGAAATCATCCAATAAGGAAGCAATATGAAGTGACATTCAACCAATGGCAAAATACGGAAGGAGGGACAAGAGATAGGGAACCAATCCGACACCGAACACAATTGAACATTCTGGAAACCAATCACATAATCATTAGAACTTATACATAAACATAAACCGGCGAACCAATCACTTACATAAACTCCTGGAACATTCTAGTCATGGGGTGGAGACAAATCCTTAGAGCGACGCCCAAAGGGCGGTCTCTTCACACAGCGGTGCCCTCCTCCGGTCCGCTCTCATGATCACTCTCCTGGGCGGGGAAATCTATCCATTGAATGTCATTTGCCCCCGGAGTGGGCTGAGCCACCGCAACACTCCTGAATGCCGGTACACTCCCTTTTGTCTCCTGTCAAGCCCCCAGTAGAGTATGTGACACTACACTCTCCCCAGTGTTCTGATTCCCTTTTTCTTTCTCAATAGCAAAAGGCAAGAAGCCTGTTAACAGCATCTTTCTTCTATACAATCATCAGCCCTTTCCACAGTTATGTCCTTCATCTCCTCTCTATGCTTCTCCAAACGCATCTTAGACATTTCTCTAAACAGTTTATTCTTCACTCTGCAAGTCCTCAATCTCTGTCTCTGATGAGTCCTACAGGCTCTGCAATTATGAACTCTCTGCTCAGTAACAACTTAGTCTATAAATATTTATACATGTTTAAAGCAGATAGCCTCAATTTCATTTTTATATATTTTAAAAACCTTCTTCTGTCTTTAAATGCACACCAAATTCTTGAGTTTCAAATTCCTTACATAAGAAGTAGCAGCTGAAACTTAAAGAAGTACTTCCTGAATTAAAGGAAAAAATTTAAGTCACTTTTTTACCCCATGTTCTTGCTTTGATTAATAATTGTGCACTATAATCAACCTACTTGCCTCATTTCAAACAAATTTTAATATTTCTGTTTTCAGATCATGTCATGCTACCCTACAATAAAAGAAAATGTGTCTTTAATTAAAATCATTCCACTCCCTCTGATATCTAGCAATATGTAGCACAAAAACTCAAAGGAAAACCCAAACCATCAGCAAAAAAACTCCAAAATTCTGCAATGAAGAGTGTTATGGACAATTTCAAGGTCTTGTTTCTTCATGAAAAAGTTCTAAAGACAAGCACTTCTAATAGGAATCTTCTGCAATGCTGCCTCTAGATTAATTTATGCTGATGTGAAAGGGTAGGATAAATGCATATGAAAATGGTGACGATATTCAGGAAGCATCTGAAAGTGAGATATAGTTATTGTTACATTAAATGTCTACACACCAAACTGAACCACTCCAATGTAGTAATTTAATTATAGAAATAAAATCAGATCAAAACATAATTTAAAAAAACATGTCCAAACAGCTTGCCACTTCTACCTGCAGCCAAAATCTCCTCTGTGATAAATATATGTTTGCTTACGCACTTACTAAACAGAGTCACCTTAAACATATTTTTGTTTGTTTTGTGGTGTGGTAAGAGTGCTGTGCTCGATACAATCTGCTGAACAGTTTGAGTACTTCCCTGTAGTCAGAGGCAATATCAGGCTTCTCTGCTACCTACCATTCACAAAAAGAACTAAAAAGGTGGGAAAAATTCCTCATTAATTTTGTAATTTGGTACTCTGCAAAATTTACTATGTTTTAAAAATAATATGATTTTTCTTATTTACACTTATATAGATGTAATATGTATAGCATTGTGCAGAAGAAAAAGTAGAAATTAAATAAAGGAAAGAATAGAAATATTGTTTATTTATTGAAAAAAATAGGTTAGATGTGAGATATTAATTATTTGAGTTTTCATCCAAAGCTTGGTTAGTCATCTCTATTCTGGAAAATGTCAATCATGCCTGTCAAGAGACAAAAATATAGTTTAAAATTTTTCAAAAACCAAAACTGTAATCCTTTATTAAGTATTATCTACTGAGTTTTTATCAAATGTGGGATATTCCACAGATGTTAAAATATCTCATTATTCAAAAAACCCCATTTTATTTCCAGTAAGAGATGTAAATGCTTAAAAATTAAAACCTTTAAGTAATAAAATCAATAATAAAAAAACCTAATGACAACAATAATACTGATACTAATAATAATACCAGTGAAAAATATTAAGACACTGACGCATTTCTGCTGTCAATGGTGGGACCACCCAGAGGGAAGTTTTACATTATCATTACTGAGCCATACACAAAAAATGTTTGGGCTTTGAAGGAAAACTGAAATTGCACACTAAGGAGAATTCAAGTTGGGCAAGCTGTACCTGCAACAATTATTTATAGAAATTTCAGCTCTTAAAGTTTTCTGTTTACTCCTTTGAGAATAAAAATACCTGTGTCAGGTAGAAAGTAGACTTTATGCTATTGCTGTGTTTCACGTTATCCTGTGGTCACTGAAAGGCAGACATGATTTCTAAGAAGATATTTTAGGATCCATATGCATTGAAAATTATTCTTTGTTTCTCCATGCATATTTTTACACTTTATCTAGTTTCAGGATAGTCAAGCTGTATCGGCTAAAAAGGTTTTTTGGAGGGTAATTTGACTTTATCACCACAGCTGAACATCAACAGCATTTATACATCCACACTTACCCTACCATCTACCTCCCACATGTCTGTGCCTACTGTGCCTACAGCATTTCTGCAGGTTGGGAGGAATTCTTCCAGGAGCATATCTGTCAGGAACAAAAAAAAAGATGTAGGATTATGCTCAGTGGTAATGTTAGTTCACTTGGAACACGAACTATACAGATGAAAAAAAATTAAATCAGCATGGTCACCTACTGACACTAGGATCCCAGTGTGATGATCCCATCTGTCCTGAAAGAACAACACTATTAGTAGCCATGGTGATTAATCCAATGCTAGTCCCACTGAGTATAGACACAGCCCACTCTAAGAACCAGCTCTCTGATCATAACTGACCACATATTTGAGAGGATGGTAAGTCATAGACTACCCTTTAGTAAGCTATAAATTTTTGTTTCTTTCTATATCCATAATTTTTAAGAAAAGCTATTTTCAAGACAGCAATTTTAAAATAACAGGTACTGAACTTTAAATTCTGGGCTCGATAATTGCTAAATTGCCTGCAATTGCTAATCTGGCCACCACTTAGCAAAAGCAGCTGTGTGAGAGGTCCAATTTCATATGGTGCTTTTCTTTTGTTATGTTCCTTATGAACTTTTTCTGTGTGATATTTATTTACTGAGTCTAGGTCAGATACCATTCTCACATAAAAAAACTACTTGTTCTATTAAGCTTATTTCAAATCAATAAGGGTTGAAAAATTTCATCTCTAAATTTTTCAAATTCAGTTTTGATTACAAAATTGCAAATCAGTCGTTTAGCAACTCAGTAATAGAGCTCTCTTATTATTAAAAACTAAAAATAAAATTAGGTCTAACTTTTTCTTGGAATAAAGGAAAAATTCCACTAGAAATATTGAAAGGTTATGACTGCAATTTTTCTAAGGCTGAATGAAGAAATATTTGTTTCCTTAAATGGTTACAGAACAAACATATTTCCAAATGTTTGCAAAAGCTTGCATTCATTCCAAAAGCTGTTGGTTGGTCATGGATACGATTTCTTTGCCTGTGGCAATGCTTTTATCTGATTGAAGAAAGGAAGAAAGCACATCTTGGGGAAATGATGGCAACCTGTAAGCAGCAAATAGAATTTTGTGGAGCATTTGGTATTTGGTCAGTTTTGGTTTGTTTGTTTGTTTTTAAATAGTAGCCACAATAAGTAGCTAAATGACCAGTCTGCAGGATGAAAACTTCTTGATAAAATATTCTTCAAGTATTTTTGAAAAAGCTTTAAAATCGAACACGCTTAATTAAAAAATTGGCAAAACCTTGATTTGTTGAAAATACATTTTTGCAGAATCAGCTTTTGAAGTTGGAAGAGGACTTTGACTCCTTGTTCTATTGCAACAGTCAACACTGAAAAATTTTTCCTTGTCATACAAATCCTGTCTTAAGTACTGGAAAACTGCTAGAACGTCCTCCTACAGTCTTCTCTTCTCCAACTCTCTCAGCCTATTTTTTTTTAAGAGAAGCTTAATCCCTCTGGTCATGCACGTGACCCTTCTCTGGACTAGCTGCAACAGGCCCATGCCCTTCTTGTCTTGGGGGCCCCAGAGCTGGGTCTCACCAGAGCAGAGGAGAGAGGCAGAATCTCCTCCCTGGCCCTGCTGGCCATGCTGCTTTGGATGCAGCCCAGGAAACAACTGGCTTTCTGGGCTGCCAGTGCAAATTGCTGGCTCCCATCCAGCCTCTCTTCCACCAGCACCCCCAAGTCCTTCTTGGCAGGGCTCTCAATCTGTTCATCCCCCGGCCTGTGTTGATATCAGAGGTTGCCCCCACCCAGGTGCAGCACCTTGCACTTGGCCTTGAACCTCACGAGGTTCACATGAGCCCACTTCTTGAGCATGTCCAGGAGCATCTGGATGACATTCTTTCCCTCAGGTGTGTCAACAACACCAATCCTTTGATCTTCCTTTTCCGGATGACATACCTGCAGAAGCCCCTCTTATTACTCTTTATGTACCTTGCCAAGTTCGGCTCTTGACACATGTTTGCCGTCCTAATCCCAACCCTACAAAATTTGGCAGCATTCTTACACTCTGTCCAGGATACCTGTCCTTGCTTCCACTGCCTGTGAATTTCCTTCTTGCCCTTTTTGTTGGTCAGCAGGTCTTTACGCACCATGCCAGTCTCTTGCCTTTCTTTCCTCGTTTCTTACTCCTAGGAATCGAGAGCTCTTGTGTGCTATGTAGTGTCATTAAAATCTGTCAGCTCTGTTCCGCTTCCTTGTCCCTGAAGGCAGTTTCACAGGGAATCCTACTGAGTAACTGCTTGAACAGCCGGATCTGAAATTCTTTTATAGGGGACTTAGCCAGGGCACTCGCTAGCAATGGATATCCAGACTGTATTTATTCACTGGGAAAATGGAGGGATGAGACACATAGTATAAAGCAGGGATTAAATAAGAGCTAAGGAGTACCAGAGACAGAACAGAGGCCTGTGACTGTTACCCGTCTTCATTCTGCTGATTATCTCCTAGTGTTTCCATCACATACACATTCTTAACTATAAGAACATGTTTTTTAATTGTCATATCAGATATTTTTTTACATTTATCCCTCAGGTTTATGGGTGGAATTAATCTGCTCTAATTTGAGGATGTGCAGATTAGATATCTAAGCCTGAGTAGGTCACCTTAGTTAGACTTGTCTTAATTTAATATAAAGAAATAAATATCTTCCTGAGGTGATTTATTTTATTCTGTGAGAAGGTGATGTAAATTACATGAACCATTCTCTGAAGTGCCTGATTTTACTTCTGACTGTAAAGGCAGTCTAGCATTTTTAAACAGATTTAGTAATATACAATTTTTACATCTAAGACTGAATTGAATCCCTTGCTTAATTGCTTGAGGTGAATGTGCTCAGCACTTTGTCTTACTTGATCTGGTATTCTGTCTCACTGATCATCTGCACTTCCAAACATTCTTATATTAATTTTAATATAAACACTCAGGATAGGATCTACCTCACCAGTAGCTGTGTATCTGCATCTTTCTCTACAGGAAGACTAATATATATGAGATAGTCATCTTAATTTGCAGCTTACAATAGTCATCTAATTAGTGCAGTATTTAGAGTTTGACAACCATATGAGTTTGTCATGGTTTATTCCCCAGAAGTATTTATTTTCAAATCATGTAAAAATTTCCCCTCATAACTTTCTCAGATATCTTTTCTTAAGATTTTGAAAATGAGACAGTTGATTCTCCACTGTTCTGATTTCGAAACCAAGAAATTCTCAATATGTGCAACTGTAAGAAAACACTAAATTAGTCAAAGGAAATGCTATTCTCACGTAATTAACTGCATCCTTATATAAGTGTCTTGATTTCAGCTGAGATAGAGTTAATTTCTTAGTAGCTGCCACAGTGTTGTGTTTTGGATTCAGTATGAGAATAATGTTGATAACACGTTGGTGTTTTGTTTGGTGCTAAATGATGCTTATCCTAACTCAAGGACTTCTTCTGTGTTTAATGCTCTGCCAGTGAGGAGGTACACAAAAAAAAACTGAGAGGGAGCATAATCAGGACAAGTGACCCAAACTGGCCAAAGGGATATTCCACACCATAGAAAGTCATGGCCAGTTAATAAACTGGGGGAGTAACCCAGAAGGGGTCGGATTGGGTTGCAGGGACAGGCTCTGGAATTCGTCAAAAGGTAGTGAGCAATTGAATTGTGCATCACTTGATTTCCTTGTTTGTGTGGTTTTTTCCTTTTATTATCATTATTATTATTTGCTATTATTACTTTATTTAACTTTTGTTGCAATTATAAAATTATTTGTATCTCAACCAAAAGTTTTACTTTATATTCTCCTCTCCATTCCACTGGAATGGAGAAGGTGAGTGAGTGGTTGTGTGGTGTTTAGTTGCCAGCTGGGCTTAAACCATGGCAAGAAGTTGGGCATCTAGTACTATCCCTTCAAGAAAATTTTATCTGTTGTCATGTAGAGAAGATAGGCATCTCCAAAGTGAG
Source organism: Ifrita kowaldi (assembly GCA_013398055.1). Lineage (NCBI taxonomy): Eukaryota > Metazoa > Chordata > Aves > Passeriformes > Cinclosomatidae > Ifrita > Ifrita kowaldi. The sequence continues at coordinate 9,008 of VZRS01002148.1, forward strand.
AAACATCTTGGTAACTACCTTACATTTTTTAGACAATGAGATTTAATGAGACAAATCCAAAATGGGTAAAGAATATTTGACATATGCATACCGGTCAACTTGCACGTATTGAAGTTCTGATTTGTATTCACTGTTATCTTGGGAAATGCTTTTTGTCTATAAAGGTTGTTTACCTCTGTAAAATAGGAATATGGTGCTTTTCTGTTTTGGAACCCAAATATATAGAGTAGTTGTTAAGTTTATGATGCCATTAGCAGAGAATGGAAAGTATTTGGCTGATAAAAGATAATTTGGCTGAAGTTATAAAAAAGAATGAAGGTTTTCCCACTCAACAACAACCATTTAGCTGATAGTCACTGAGGAGGAATATGTTTATCTCGGCTTCCTCCCTAATAAGTAGAAAGAGATAGTCCTCCCTAGATGTTGATATGTTTAACACTGAATTGCTTTTTAAGGTCTCTTATCTTCACTTTCGACTAACTACAGAGTGAGTTCATGATGAATAGAATCCCAAATTATGTGTTTTGAATAGGTGGCTGGAATTAAGAAGAATGAAACAAGGTCAGAGAGCAAAGTCTAAGGAATGAAAATTGTGCTTGCAAATGTGTTTCTTTAGTAAATATATTTATCAAGGAAGCTTATGACAGGGAGCAATCAAGATCTGATCTACCAACAGAATTTTCACATTAAAATAATATTCAGATGTTTTTATTTATGAGAGACATTTCTGAAGATAGTTAATTACATTTTCATCTTCCTAGCATCAGGATTTTGAGGAAAATGGTATATAATTAGTATATACATATACGACTGTATATTCATGTATATATAGAAATATGTATATACATTATTTTGTATTGGTTTTTATATTCAGATTGAAGGATTACAAGCATATCCTGCAGGAAAAGCTAGGTGGTGTAAGACAACCTGTCAGTAAGATGGAAAGTAATGACAGGTGACTATTTTCCTCAGGACTGTCTTCCTTCAACCTGATTTAATTATAGCAATATTAATTGTTGCCATCTTTTTCGACCATCTCACACAGTTTTACTATCATAATAGAAGCAGGAGACAGACCCTGTCTTCTGAATCTGCATAATAGTTGTACTAGATCAGCAAAACATAAAGATCTTACTCATCAAGTAAGATCTAAATATTCCTCAGCTATGACAAGCATGTAGAATCAGCAAATACACTTCAAAGAAAATGTAGATGTTAAAAAGGAAAGAATGAGCGTAGTTTCTGTTACAAATGCCTTTAAAGACTACAAAACCTGTCACACAGTGTGAATTGAAGCAGTTTAAATAGGTTGGCATGATAATTTAGGACTTTAATTATTTTAAGACACCTGATATTGTTTTGTTGGTTTATTTGTTTATTCTGCTTATATTGGGATGAGAGACACACAAGCAGAACTATCAGATGGACATATGATTATTAGTCTGAGAATAAGAGCAGCGTATTATCATTTAAAAAAATAACGTAAGACAATTCTGCAGAGAACTTATGGAGTGCAGTTAAAGTCCCTGTACTCCATCTGTGTATACATTTAGCCATGAATAGGAAGGTTAGGCTTATGCTGGAGTTACAATTTGAGGACTTGGGGAATTTCCATCCCTTCCCAGAAAATGATTTTTTTTTTTCCACTGTCTGTGTGTGTGTAGTTGTGTGTGCATACACATGCACATGCCTTCGCAGAACACCTATTTACTGTCTGGATCTACTGATGGAAACAGTAGCAGACTATGATTCCCTGGGGAATGAGAGTGCACCAAAGTGAGCTCTAGAGCACTGGGAATGAGGAATTCCCAATGTCCTGAGGACCATCAGGTTCAGTTTCTTTAACAGTGAGAAGCATGGGAAAATTTAGTTTAAGCACTTTGGCAGTTGTATTCTATACTCATGTTTGTTTTGCTGAGCTTTACTGTTGTAGCAATATGTATTTAAATCCTGATGGTGTGCACTAGCCAAACTCTCACTCAAGACCAGGATTCTACACCTGAATCCAATTGGGACTACCTCAACCTAAAGTGCTCATTAACCTCCTACAAACAGCTGTAGCTGCAGGGTGGGCACAAGCCCTATAAATCTATCCCTGGGAGGAGCCAAGGTTGGGGTGGTTGTTCCTGGTTGCTGTGTGCTGCTGGAGCTCTGCTCTGAGAAATCATAATCCAAGAATCAGAAGGCTGCGAGCTCCGGCACATACTATGATGTACTGGTGCTTATAAAACGCTGAAAATCAAACAAGAACCTTTACAGAGCAGCTCTGATATGCTGCTTGTATTTCCTGCATTTCTCCTGCTGTGTGCTCCAGGCTGCTTCTCTTGTGAAATTCGGTGTCAGTGTTAAGAAATACATTAGATATACATGTGAAATTCAAGCACAAGTCCAGGAGAAAAAAAAATACAATCTCAGCTGATTGTAATGCTTAGGCACCCAGCTGCTGAAACACAGACAGGTACTGAGTATGAAATATATTTTTCGCTCTTCAGTGTGTGAGAACAATTGGTGCTTCAGATTTAAGACCAGGACAGACTGAATGTGAACAGAGACCTGCCCTTATCATGCAGTTACATACTTCTAGGTAATTACAAATATTGAGGTCACAGATGCATTTTAACTTACTTGTTTAACTGGGTTGTAGGGCAGTAGGTCTGACAATGGAGAACCTATGGACCTGAAACATCTCTTTAAGGTAAGTGCTTACAGTCCTTCCTCTATGTATGAATAGGTGTACTTTCGCTATTTTATTTTGGAAATTTACCCAAGCAGAAAGGAGTTAATGAAATGCTTGTCCCTCTTTTAGTACTATTGGACCATGAATGAAATATGCATCTGAAAATACTTGTTTCAATACCTCTCTGACAGAAATTATCTTCAAGCCAGTTCTATAAATTCAGCATCTGTTTTGGAATACAATGTGCTATAAATATTTGCTATGTAGAGACATTTGCTGTGTCTCTTATTGCAACTCTAATATTGTGATTACAGGGACCTAAGGCTCAGAGTGAAGGGAAGGTGAGATGGTGTAGCATTCCATCCTCAAGGTAAATGGCAAAGCCTGAGTCCTGTCTCCTGTGTGTATGTGTGTGAATATATGAAGCACAAGTAAAAGAAGGAATTAAAAGGCTACATGCAGTCACAGAACCACAATATGATTATGATGCAAGACACATGGTAGGGCAGCTTCAATGACTAAAGTGCTGGATGGATTAAAGCTCTTCAAAAAGTGTAACAAAGAGAGGAGACAAAGTTTTGCACTCCATGTGGAGTTACTTGAGTGTACGTTTATATTTCTGAGGGATGGCTGAGAATTTATGGGTCAGGATCAGTGTATTGGCTTTGCAAGGGCTAGATTTGGTAGCAGGGTAGGGAGTGGCTACAGGGCAGCTTTTGTGATGGGCCTCTGTGTCTGTCAGAGCACTCACTGAAACTCATGGGAAAACTCAATGAATGCCTTGTTAGACTGGAAGTAAGTAACATGGCTCTTCTAGCATTCACAGTCAGTCATTTCACTATAGAAAACAAATATCTTGGCTATACGTATTGGTAAATTCCCTAGGAATTCCTTGGGATATTCCCTATAATATTTTGTCCTTCACACCAAAATAACAATAGAAGTTCTCAAAATTCTTAACATTGGGAAGCTACCACTGAGAATGAGAATTGTGAGCCTGAAATGCTATGCTGTGAGCAGAATGTTAGCAGGTACATAAATCTACACCTTTATTATTCCACTTGCAATGACTAAGGACAATGAGGAAGCAAATTTTTCTTTTTCTTTTTCTTTCCTCTTGTCTTCTCCTCTAAATTTTAGGTGGTCCACAACATCCAGAGTTGTTTTCTCATTTGTAGACTGAGAAACTCTCTTTTAAGAAGATAGAATTTTTAGAAGATACCAGAGCAACTGTGGAGAAATGCAGAGGTTAGCAGGCTTTATGTACTATTAATGACAACTTATATATTGAACTTGAATATTAATGGTGATTAAGACCATTTTAGCTTCTCATAGTGGTCTAAATGTACGTATCAATTCATAGGAAACTTGGGTTACAGTCTTTCTGTGTTCTGGACTCTCTTTACCAGTAAGGAAGTGGCTAAATTGTTCCTTGTGAGGTTAATTTATTGGTAAATATATCTCTTCCCTTAACAAAAAATGGTCATTTGAAAACAGCAACCCTTTGTTGAAAGACTTTTAAAAAGTCTATATGTTTGGCTTAATTGCATCTTTAAAATGACTGAAATAATCCTCCCAACCATCCCTTCCTATTATCCAGGATTACGAATAAACCTTTAAACAAATTTACAATCTCTTAAAGGCCTGATTCTCAGCTGGTATAAATTAGCATATATTCACTGAAATGTGTAAATTGGCAAACCTCTGGTGCTAGTAAAGCTACATTGATCTAAGTCAACCAGAAACTGTCCAATATTCCACTGAAAACTCTTCAATAGTTTGTTTAAAATACTGTATTACTTCCAGGATGGATTATAGGAGTATAAATGTGTTTCCCTGTGGAGGGAAAAATGGTTGACTTTTCCTGTCTCAGTAGAACTTTAATAAATTAGCTGATTTCCACAGGGCTTTCTTATACATAATTACAAAGTGCTAAGTATGTTATCTTTAAGTCTATTTACACAGTAGACAATAACAACCATGATTTTAAAACAAAATTATTTTATTCAATTAACAGTAATTAAATAATCCAGTTATATTTATTTAGCTCTGTAAAGATTCTTTTTCTGCGAGCATGAATGATGCTTACACACTTTAAAAATAGACTATGACTAGATATTTTGCTTTTTTAATGCTTCTAACACTCAAGATGGGCATCAGAGAGTTTATTTTCTTGCACTTTCAGTTATACTGTACTGATACTACTTATAATTTTCTTTTTCTTTTTTTTTTTAATGAGAGTTTAACACTGTGTGTAAAAGTTTAACAGGTTGAACTTACTTCTTGTCCATCCACATCAAGACACACCAACATCCTTTTCAGTGACACCATAAAACATATGAAGAGTTATGTAAGTATTTTGGCAGACCTAAACTCACAGAAGAAGGGTAAAATGGCTTCATACACTTAAGGATGGAAAGTGTGTTTCTTCTAGAAGCAGCATTGCAGAGGGGAAAATCAAGAAATATAATATACAGGAAACTTGATTCTTCTCTCAAGACCATGCTCTAACTCACTGTTAACCTACAGAAGAAGCCAAAAGGATGACTGCTTGCTTTGGTTGGATTATTTGAAGACTGAATGAATGAAGTATTTGAATAAAGTTGTATAATTTATAGCATGCTGATGGAAGTACTTGCCTGTAACAGAAAAGCCATTCAACTCAAAATAAAATATCCCCAAATGTACCCATAATACATAAGAAATAGATGTCCAGGCATCAGCTCACTTTTAAAATTATATATTTGCTCACATTTCCCTGCAGATGACCATGAGGAAGACCAGAAGACCAGAACTGTACTTTCCATAACCACAAGCAGTGTCAGAGAACTTGCATCTTGCTGAGAATATGTCCAGGTTAAAGACAAAAGTAGCACTCTTCAGCCAAGGGTGGATCCTATTTAAAGTATTTTTTACTAGAAATACAGGTTATATTTACTATATCTAATATTAATAATGGCTCATGTGGGCCATAATTTTTGATTAAACCATAGATAAAGAAACTATATTTTAGTATTTATTTAATTTCTCTTTTCTACACTATAAATTCAATATATTTTGAACAAACAGAATTTGTAAAGAGAATTTTAAAATCACTTTGACAAATAAGAATGAAAATTATTACATAAAAACTTATTTTGCGTTTTATAGAACATATCCTATGAAGGCCTTCGTTTATTGTGAATAATAAATTTGAAAAAACAAATATGTTGCTGCTTACTTATAAGGCATTTGGTAGCTGTCAGAAAAATACAAGAAATAAGACCATACCAAAAAAGGACTAAAACATGAAGATTTATTTAAAGACATTTTCGGAAGAGATTGCAAAACTGCAGTAGTTCCTTAAGTTAGGAGCAGTGTGGGGGAAAATTGCATTTTGTGGATTAGTAAGCAAAGTAAATGCAGGGAAATAATTCCCAGAATCTGTCATATTTACATAATCTTTCATATATATTTTATACATAATCTAAATAATGCCTCATTTTAATAAACTAATGGTGAGTTAAGACAAACACCTAATAATTTTTCAGTGTCCTGACTATGTGCATTGGTTCTGGATGGGATGGAGATAATTGCCCCCACGGCAGCCTTCACGGAGCTGTGTACTGTGCTTGCAGCCGGAAGAGTTGGTAACACACCGGTGCCTTGGCTGCTGCTGCTGAGCACCACTGGCACGGCATCAGCACTGTCTCCCCAGCCCTCCCCCTCTCCCCAAAGGCCTGTGGGCTGGGGTGGGCAAGAGGCTGGGAGGGGACACAGCCAGGACAGCTGCCCCAAGCTGACCAAAGGCCTATTTCGTGCCATATGACACCATGCTCAGCAAGGAAAGCTAAGAGAAAGGAGATGGGGAGGGGTATTAATTAATAAGGCATCTTTCTTACAAAGCAACCACCACTCATGGTGAAGACCTATTTCCCAGGAAGTAGCTGAACATCGCCTGCTGATGGAAAGTAGAAGATAAATATTTTTGGTTTTCTTTGCTGCTATGTGTGACTTTTATTTCTTAAACTGTCTTTGTCTCAACCCATGAGATTCTTGTCTTATTTTCTTTCCCTGTTCTACTGAACAGAAGTGAAAGAGGGGCATCAGGGCCATCCAAGATCGCTCCATCCCATTAAGGCTTCCAGCTTTCAAGTACTTGTGGAGATTAATATTTTCATATAAATTATTTCATGTTTCAGTTTTCTTCTGGAATTAAAAAGCAGGGAAAAGAAAAAAATTACCTACAAGCCAATTATTCTGTTGCATGTAGAGGCAAGGCAAGGCAGAAAAATAATTAGTGGGATGTTTCAATATAAAGATCACAAAAGGGATGCCAAAGCTTCTGTTTTCAATTCTAGAAGGATGGTTGAGTTTTTGTAAACAAGTGATATTTCCGCTGTTATATTCTGGTTTCTCTTCTTTGCCTATTATAACATGAGAAAAATTTCCAAAGTAAAAGAAATACCTTCAGCAATAGTTTAGTCTCCCTTATTCAGCATCTAAAATTTCTTTCTGAAATTGTGTAATTAAATGTTGAATAGTAACACTGTCTGAGCTGATGGTTTTCTGTGAAAGATCCTGTAGATCTACTGAAGTTTCCATGTAGTGCTGTTCCACTAAATGGAAAAGTGAACCCATTCAAGTGGATCAAGGTTAGCATTAGTTAAAACACGTTACTCGATTGTTTTTGAGAATTAATTTGTATAAAAAGAAAAGCTTTTGCAAATATTAATTGGCAGACATATTGTGTTAATGACCAAAGGTATTTTTTAGTCACAGTAACTGTAGAGATTTCCATAAATATAATTCTAATATTATATGGAGAATAGGAAAAATTTTAATAAAAAATTAAAATTAATACCTTCCAATTCAATCTTTAATTTCATTGAATAATATATAACAAATTGTATATCTCAAATGTTCTAAGAAGTGCTGTCCACATATCACAATGAATCAAATCACAAATAAGCCTATTTTCAATGCATGTTACAATGATAAAGCAGCACAAAGTCAAACAGCAGTAGTTGAAGATCACAAAGATGAAGATCCAAAGCATTTTAACTTAATTATATATTGATCCACTAATTGTTTCATAGATTGGAGGCCAGACCCAAATAAGGACTTAGCTACTCCAATGCATAGCCTTTTCAATATATAGGATTATACAATAATAAAAGTAAATGATAATATTATTTTAAAAAAGGTCTGGGAAAAGTTAAAGCAGTAAATTTTGTGTGCAGTTTTGATTCTTTTAGGCATTAACAATGTATTTTAAAAGAAACTTTAAAATCCAGAGGTTTGCCCCCATGGAGATTCTAAGTGCCAAAGCCCAGCTGGGACCTGAATTCTCCTGCTCATTGAATTTAGACATGAAGGTAACCAATGCTTCTCAACAGATTAATTTTTTGTTTGCTATTACCTCAACGTCTCATATTACAACTTGTTATATAGACAAAACATCCCAAGAAGAGACAGGATGAGCAACCTTAAAAGGATTTAATTCCTTTTAAAGTCCTACAAACCTGCAAAAATGCACTCTTCTGCCATTTAATAAATACATTTCTGTGATACACAAATGAGGGAAGGCAAAGACATTTAGGGCTGTACAGCTTGGAGAAGATAAGTCTTCAGGCTGACCTAATTGTGGCCTTACAGAACCTAACAGCAGCCTGTTAGAAAGATGGAGAGAGATTTTTTACAAGGACATGAAGTAAAACAAGGGGAAATGGCTTCAAACTGAAAAAGAGTAGGTTTAGAAGACATATCAGGAAAAAATTATTTACTGTGAGGGTAGTGAGGCACTGGAGCAGGTTGCCCAGAGAAATTGTGGATGCCCTGTCCCTGGAAGTGTTCAAGCATCAGCAACATGATCTAGTGGAAGCTACCTCTGCCAATGGCAGGGCATTGAAACTAGATGATCATAGATGGTTCTATGATGCTGTAATCTTAATTCAAAGTACTTAATTCAAACTGCATTATAGCACGATAAATACTGGAATTAAAAGTGAGTATGGTTGCCTCTCTACTGCCAATGTGCCTGAGTCACTGAAAAACACCTGCTTATTTGTGAGTACAGGTTGCTGAACAGCGCAGGTATAAAACTCTGAGTCTATGTTGCAATAGTTAAGATCAAGGGATTGGTTTTCTCTAATTATATCTGTGATTTCTTTTGTTTGTTTTGGATTCAGCCTATAGAATTTCCCTTAACTTTTCATGGTTTCCCTCATAGCTTGTTAATTTTGGGGGCTTTTTAACCCATGTTTTCCAGTTCTGAGCTACTTTCCCTTTCTCTGCCTCTCTACTGCTGGCTTACACAGGGATTGTACAAATGCATAACAAAATCTCCCCCATGTTCCTCATCTTCACAGGCTGTGCTGCAGTAGACCGTCCATTTGGCAATACTTGTCTTTGCAAACAGACATGTGCCTCTGTGTTTTGGGGTCAGCTTCAGCAAAGTCTTTTTGAAGTGCAGTGCAGCTCATACCTGAGGTATGTGCAAAGGGTCCTTTTCCATCCCAAGCAAAGAGGAGCATGGGGTGAGTGACAGAGCTGCTTCTTGGTTTCCTGGCAGCCAGTCAAGGTCAACCCACCACCCTGTGACACAGTTACACCCCAAGAGACCACTATTACTTTACACTTCCAAACAGCCCCAAAAGTAACACACACACATTAGAAAGCAATAAAGGCTGATGTTTTAGTGTCATAAAGTCATCTTATTAGAAGGGAATGTACTGTAGCTTTTACAGGGGTGTTACTATCTGCTTACTGTATATTCACTGCCTGCTCAGCAAAGGGAGGAAAAATCCTCTGAATTCTTAAAGCAGAGGGGGGTGGGGGGGAAGATTAAAAAAAAAAAAATGTAGGATGGAAGAATCTGAGACATCAAACTGAGTAAACGGCTGACAAACAGCCTGATCATTTTTTTTTCAGCCTTGTCCTTTGTTTTCCCTCCAGATACACCACATCTGTTCATAAGCCTGACTTGTTATGTCATGTTTGATTTAGGCCGTGCAGGGCAGGAATCCTTTTTGTGCTGCATCTGAGTGGTATATGACATGTTTACATGTGAAAATGAAATATGCCAGTCGAAGAAGAGGCGCTCATCTCAGCAAGCAGAAGCATAAGTGTAACACTCTACAGTATTTTTCTAGAAGCTAGACTCAGGTGTTTTACCACCTGAAGGACACTTGCATTTTGAAGGCAGATATTTGTATGGAGCCCATGAAGAGTATAGCACAGCTATTTTGTATGGGTTTGGCAAGAGTAATGAAATGAACTTTTCTACCTTACCAAAATAAACATAAAAAAATTTCATGTTTAAGAGCTTACGATTTAGGTGCTTAAAGATTTAAGAGTTTAAAGCATTAAGTGGACTACAAATAATATAAAGTAAAAATAGTATAGAACAGAACTAGTCCTACTTCTAGGGAAATTTATTTTTGAGTCACCATGACTTGCACAATGAACTCTCTCTGGAGGGTAAAAAAGGAGAGAAAAAGACAGAGAAAGCTAGAATGCTGCTATGTAGAGATTCTTTTTTAGCAAAAAGGAGAAATCCTATATTTTCAAGAATATACATGCTCTCCACTTAATCTATTTTACGTACAACTTTCACATATTTTTTGGCAAGATAAAACTTAGTTTTTAAAAAACGTCTTTTTTTTTTTTTTAAAAAAAGGTCTTTCTTTCTTTTGTCCTTTCTTTCTTTTTAACTTTTTTTTCAAGGACACCTAACTGGAAGATAAGTTGTATTTTTCATGTTCTGAAGAGATAGGAAAAAATGGTAAACATTTATAGATTTCCATTATTTTTATTATAATTTTAAACTGGTACCTGGTGGGGCAGGGACTGGAGGTCTGGGCACAGAAGGGAGTCACATTCCAGGGAGCCTATTCTTTTGACAGCCATCAGTGTGCAGGCTCAGAGCAAAAATTTTCGTTTCAGACCATAGAAAAAGGGTTTTAAGGCCAAGGTCTCAAGATCAGGAGTTTCCCATTGTCCCTCACTATGGCTGTTTAGCAAGCTACAAATTCATATAGCGAGAAACTTCTTCATGGCACATGCCCTTAATCTGTCCTTCAGGTCTGGTCCATAGTTACTGCAGGCCTGAAGGGTGCATTAAAAAATAGTTGTATCCCTATAATATGTTTGACAGAACTTTATATGTTGGGTTTTTTTAGACCACTATAGCTTCAGAAATCTTATGTTTTATCTCAACTTTTCATTTGGGTGGGAAAAAAAATAATGTGACCAAGAGCTGTCTGTGGGAGTGATGCTGGATGGATAGCTGGCAGAAGAGACTGGAAGAGTTACTGGGGAGTGGGAAGTTTTTAACAGCAAAACCTTGGCATGTGAGTAATAGGTTATTTCACCATTCTACTAATGCTGTTGGTGTTAACAAGGACAGACCTGTCAACAGTGTAGCTGAACTACTGACATTTGTCATCTCTTGTCAGCTTTCACATCTCTTTTCAGTTGGGGCTGTACTTTCCTAGAATGTCAGATTTTTGAGAAGGGCCCATTTATGATACTCATAAGGCAAACACAAGGGTACAATGAAGTGGATTTCCATGAGTAATTACATCTGTCAGCAGTGGCAGTATTTATGATCCAGAATCATTAACAAGACACAGGAGCTACCAGGATTTTTCCTGTACCATCTGAATGAGTGACTGCTATTGTCAGCCACTGAATGCCCTGGGGAAAGGTGGGGATGATGGCTTTCTGAGGCCCCAGCAAGAGCGGCGATGTGCTGGTGCAAAACAAGCAAAGAAGTTGGTATTTCCTTGATTCATACCTCCAGAACTGTTAGCCTCGAGCAACACAGCATGATTGGCTTGTGCATGATTGCATTTTGAGTGTTAGTTTGATTTCTGTATACAGGCTTTCAAGGACAGAATGAAAACAGCTATTCATAAATACAGTCCCAGTTCTTCTCTTTTCTGTTGTCTGGTCTAACTGAGAGCAGAGGATCTGATGTCAGTAGAGTTGATATTTAAGGTATGAAATTTCTGTGTATACGTGTAATTTCAATGATGACAAAAGGAGCCTGGCTATTTGACTTTCTCAAAGGTGTAATGAGCCAAAATTTTTAGGGACTATGAATGTCTGTTGTAATAGTGTTCCACTCAGGACTTTTTATCAAACAGCAGAAATATTACCCCTTCTATAGTTACTTTCTGCCTATCCAAGGCTGATATGAGAGCAATCTCACAGATATCTACCAATAGATGATATAGATAGATGTAGATGTAGATGCAGATGTAGCCAGAGACAAAGATATGAAAAAAAATCCCAGCAAGTAATACCAAGGAAGGGTGAATTCTTGCAGGGATAAAAAGTCTTTTGTTTACTCATTAATTAGATAAGGATTCCAGGAGTGGAGGTTAGTATGAATTGTGTCCATTTGTTTTGGTTTGGCTTTTTTTCAATTAAGAATATCTTAAACATTTGAGGTACAAGTATGGACACACAATCATAGTTTGTCTTTTAAAAAATGAGACCTACAGGAAAATACATTACCCTTTAATAAATTTTCTGAAGACACTTATTTTTTCTAGTGTATAATGAAGTTTATAAAAAGAAAATTTTTTTCTGTAGACATTAATAAGGAAACCCAACTACAAAACAGCAAAAGTTGTTAATAAGTGAGAAATTGAGAACGGATACTGTTCCTAATGCCATACTGCAAGGGATTGTGTTTCTACATTTCATACAGCAAAAATAACACTGACTGGATCAGCAGAATAGTAATACTGTCATTTGCCCTCAGTGTCAAGCTCACAGATTTGCAGGAGTCTTCATCAAAAACTGTAGTAATACCAATGTGAATTCCTTAGGCTCTGCTTTCTGTAATTTAGTAATCCATGGTCTTGGATTCCAGCAAAATTTAGGTAGGATACAGTGGAGTCAGTTGATTCAGGACAGATTACAAAGCAAATCAGATTTTTGGGGCTAAGAAGGAAAGGTAGATTTACCAAAGTAAAATCCAACAGGAATGCATAACTTTTGAGATCAAAGTAATCTTCTAGTTTTTGTTATCCAAACCCACATTGTAGCAATAATTCCGTTAGCAATAGTTGACATTTGAATACATCATAAGCATTTTGGTGACAATTAAGATTTTTGCAATACTTTCATTCATACTTTACTACCAGTAATTTCATGAAAGGAAATCAGCTTGAAGAAGAATAATTTGGTGTGTACAGTGAGAAACAGTGACTATAACCTGATTAATTTTAAGCAAAACCTACTAAATTAGGCTGACATTATCATGGTACTGATTTCAATATAAATTAAATTTTGTGCATATACATTATTTTTTGTGTTCACAGAAGTAAATTTCTGCTTAATATCATTATATTGTAAGTACTGATTGAATTGGGATACATCTAGAACAGTGGAAACTGGACTTCATTTGAGTTAATGAAGATATTTATTTCTAGGTGTATTTTCTGGTCCTCAGTGGGATGGCTTGAAAGCAGGCTGAAACACAGCATGCTCAGTGACCTTTGTTCCATCTGTTCACAAAAGGGCCTTGTGATACCCATAACTCAGTTTCTACGTATGGCACCCAAGAAGTCTTAAAAAACCTTGTCTGTCCTCCATCAGTAGTAACATGATACATCTTCAAGGCATGCAAAATATGTGTTGATGGCTTAAAGCTAAGCAGACAATTTGTGACCATTCCCAGCTCATCCACAGCACTTGTAAATCTGTTCTCGATTTCCTAAAACAAAGAATCAGTGTTTTCTGTTTCAGATGCTGTATTTTTTTCTTTTTTTTTCTAGCACTTGTGCCTGAACATAGAATCTTGAATCTAGTTCTGGGATCCACGATACAGGAAAGACACGTGCCTGTTAGAGCAGGTCCGAAGGAGGATGATGAAGATGATCAGAAGGCTGGAGCATCTCTGCTATTACAACAGGTTGTGGGAGCTGGGGTTGTTCAGCCTGGAGAAGAATATGGAGAAGGCTCTGGGAAGAGCTTATTGTGGCCTTTCAGTTCTTAAGGAAGGTTTATAAGAAAGATAGAGGTCTTTTAAGAGGATCTGTAGTGAAAGGACACAGGGCAGTTGTTTCAAACTGAAAGAGGGTGGGTATAGATTGACTATTTAGATTGGCTGTATTCTTTAAAAAGAGGTCGGTGTAATACTGGCAGTTTGTCCTGAGAAGATATTGATGTCCAATCACTGGAAGTGTTCAAAGTTAGGCTGGATGGAGTTTTGAGCAACCTGATCTAGTGGAAAGTGTCCCTGCCCATGGCCAGAGGGTTGGACTGAATGATCATTGATGGTTCCTTCCAGTCCAATCCACTCTATGATTCTATGAGAAATGGACAAACAATAATTTGGAAAATAAGTACATCACATTTGACACAGGCAGGATGAAGCACATATGCATATATAAAATTCAGAATAGAAGCAATCTAAATTAGTTCTACCATTGACTTTATGTTGGTATGAAACTGTGATCTCCATTAGAAAGGAAATAAATATATTCTATCTTATATTTATTGCAATTTGTTTGGTTTCTTTTTCTCAGAAGAAAGGGTTTCATTTTAAAATATCCGTTAGTGTTACCTAAATGGGTTAGCAGTTCATTATGCAACTGTGTTATATACTGTTTGAAAAAAGAGCACTCCTTTTGTTTAAGTTTGCATTATATTAATTTTTTGATGGGAGGCTGATGCTGATTAGGGAGGAAAAGAGATGGCACTGGTAAAAACATATTTAGATCGCTATTGTATATGAAAAGAGGTCATCTGTAGGAGAAATATATAAACATAAACATGCAATTTGGTGTAAAATAGAAGTCCTAAAAGTGGGTATTTTTACAACAGCAATATAGAACTATTTGCACTAACATTTTGATACTATTGTAAGAGGACGATATCTTAGACCTTTACTACTATTAAGGAAAATGAAAATCATAATTAACACTGAGAGCTCTAATGAGTTCATCAAGTATTTAATCCTTAATGTGTGCATTTAGTTCAACATGTCTTTTAGTCAACAAGTCACTTTTTAATTATTCCATTTTGTTACATTTTAACACATTTACTAATTGCTTTAAAGTTCTTTTTGTAAAAGGACTGAAATCAGATTTCTGGTCTAGCAGTCTTCTCATGTCATCTCATATTTTTCTGATTTATTTGTTGGAAAATGAAATATTGAGACAATTGTTCTAGCAATATTTGTGTCTTTGTAGGTAACTAGATTTATGTGTTTCTGACTTAGAATATTCTTTCATATTCTGATTTCGGAGATTTTTGGAGAAGGAATACAAAACTAAATTCATGTTTGCACTACATACTTGAGACTTTCACCACACATAAATTTCACCCTGGAGAGAAGTCAAGAGAAGGCTAAAATGCCCTCAATACTGCAAGTTCCTATCTGGCCTATCTCACATTAAAATCCACAGAGGAAATATTACCTCTAACGATATTGACAAATAGTCAGTAGGCAGTAAATTTGGAACCCCACTTCAAATATTCCAAAGGAAAATGAGTCAATCTTATTTTTAAACATATCTGATTTAAAAATGTACATGCAATTTATGTCAAAACAGAAAGACAGACAAAACCTTGGTTTTCAGTTCAGATCTCAAAACAGTAACAGCAAAAAATATGTCAAGTATTAACACAACTATTGTTTTCCTTTTATGGATATAATTCTTCATCCATTACCCACCTTTCCTGTAATTTTAATCATACAGTTTTGGTTTTGGGTTTTTTTTTTTTTTATTTCAGTTGAATTTTAACAGAATATTATAATGGTTACATACCTTCGCCCTTTTCCCTGAGTCAAGTTTCTAGTTCTCCATCTTTTTCTAGGAGACAGCAGCATGGAGTAGAGGATTGGGTCAAATCATAAACAGCAAAGAATCAAGACAATGAAAAAGTAGTTTGTTGTCTGAGGTCCAACACACAGTGGAATTTTGTGAAAGGAGTGAGCTGCTTTAAATTTTTCTAGCAGGTATATGGGCAAATAACCTTTGAACTTTCAGTGTTCCTGTAACAAGAAAATTTTTCCGTAAGTAAACATAAGAAATAAGAGATCCCTTGAATGTGTAATTAATACAACCACTTATTATGATGGTATTTAGTTTCTGTGTACCTGAATACATTCAGTTACTGTGTAGGAATGTGTAAAATTTCTTCCAATTTCATGCACCTATCCGCAGGTACCAGCTTCCTAATAGATGGTATCTGAAGGCTTCAACACACATACCCAAATAGCATTCCTCTGCATGGTTTTATACAGTTTACAACTCTGTATTCAACTGTATTAACATTCATGTACTAGAGTGAATTAAAATTAAAAAGCCAGTAAAACATCTGCTGTGTTTTTGGAAGACATTTGTTGAGTTAGACAAGAAGACCCAGCAGTACTGAGCAGTGGTGTACAGATCAGCAAGGCTACACATTATAACCATTAAAATATTTTTTTTCCTTCTGTTGGATCATCTCCATAATTTTTTTCCATATAGGAATATGAATTGCTAATTGTATTGGTGAAAATACAAATTAACACAAAATGAGAGCAATTTTGATCTCAATGTTGGGTTATTGGTAGACACCAAAAATTAACCTCAATACTATAATGCAATATTAGCATGCAGAAAAAGTTGTGTTGAAAATTCATGGAAAAATAGCGTCTCACTATATTACTAAACATAATAGAGTTTAATTGCAGACATGACATTTGTTAGCGTTCATTAGAGTTCTCTTTTTTTTCTGAATTTTAGTTCAATACCATAAGATTCATGATCTTTACATATATTCAGTTACTTGTGTTGTACAAAATGTACATGCCTACTGTTCATTGGAATGGAATAAATTCTGGTAACATTCAGAAAAGCACAAATTCAATTTTTATTTTTTTTTTAAACAGTTGTTTTGCCTGTGAAACTAAAGGAACTCACTGAAATATCCTGATTAATTTGATCAATTCTAGGCTCGCTGGCCTACACAAACTTTTACAAGCAGTGTTTAAATGTATTTGAATTTTTGATTCAAGCACTTATATAAATACATGAAACAGTTTGTGACAAAAAAGTCACTGTGAAATGGTGTACTACTGAATTTGTACTCAAGAAGAACTATAATATTTTAGTTCAGTTTATTTTCCTATTTAAAAGGTAAGGTATAGTAATCTAATAATTATTATAATCTCTTTTCTCTGAGTACATATATATTGTATGCTACAAAGCATCATAATATATTTCTATTACTGCATTACTCTGATTTGGCCACATAGAAAAACTCAATATATATTCAGGATAAATCACATGTGAAATATTTAACATAGATTCTTAATAAAATATGTGTATGTTCTTACTTTTAACAATATGCAGAAAATCCATTACCAGTGCAATGTTATACAAGAAAAGCATATTATTTCATATAGGCCTAAGCCTCAACTCTAA
Source organism: Ifrita kowaldi (assembly GCA_013398055.1). Classification (NCBI taxonomy): domain Eukaryota; kingdom Metazoa; phylum Chordata; class Aves; order Passeriformes; family Cinclosomatidae; genus Ifrita; species Ifrita kowaldi. The sequence continues at coordinate 26,099 of VZRS01002148.1, forward strand.
CATCCAGTTTCTCCTCCTAGTGAACTAACCTTTTGTCTTGCTATGCTTGACAGTAAACAGCCTACGGTGATTTTTCCCTTAAAAATATTCCCATCACATGTTGTACTGTCAGAGTGATTTAGGCCACTGTTTCTGAAAATGGTTGAAGTTGTTTCCTTTTGCTACACAAGTATTTGCATGATGAAAGCATTCATATATTGTGTGTCTTATTAAAGACGTTTTCTAGCCTTATCTCAACTTCTTAAAATAAGTGGCAAACTTTATATGTACATAAATAAGCTTATCTGGAAATCTATCGTAAGAGAAGCTAAAAGAAACAAGTTGTATAATCAGAGTATCTTGCTCTGTGAAGGATGACTGATAAGGATTGTTGTGCTCATTTAGATTTGTCCCTGAAAAAGCAATATTAGTGAGTTATATGTTATTAACATTAGATCATTCATGTCAACAAGAAAATATTATTGCTGAGAACTGAAAAAAAAGGGGTTACAGCAGTTTTAATTTTTCAAAGACTTTATTGTAGATTAATAATAAAGACCAGCTTTTCGAAGATTTTGGTGATATTGCTGGAATCCCATCCTCTTTTTTTTCCTTCCTGAAATAATTTAGTTTTGGGAAAAAAATACAGTATCTCAGAAACATATGTTTTAGGCTTTTTAATTTCTTTTTTTAACATGTCACCTGGATGAGCGGTCTGCAATGTACTCTGGCATTTCAACACTAAGGAAGAAGTTGGCATCAAGTTATCAAAGCATGCATTATATTACTAAAGAATCAGGAAAACAAAAAGATAAAGTTTTTAATTTTCACTTCTGTGAGGCATCACAGTGTTATTTTTAAAAGTAATTTTTTTAACAACTTGGTTTATTCTGACCTAATGTGACAAGTATGTGAAAAACTCCGAGGCATACGATTCAGTCTATAATACATATAGAGAGGTGAACTAGATGACCTTTAAAGGTCCTTTCCAACCCAAGCTATTCCATGATTCTATATAGATTTACTCATTATATAGTAAGTAGGTGTGCTGGGAAATATGAGTAGATAATAGTAGTGCTAGTGCAAATGGCATACAAAATTCAGCATACATGCCAATATAGATTAACTATGTAAGCACACTAATAGGATACCTGTAATAATGCCTCCTAATTATTACGGTTTGCCTTCCTTTTCTCAGACTTTATTTCCATATCGTGATGTTTTAAAGAGAACTGAGCTGAAGTTCTGCATAACAATCTGCATCACCCTGAATTTTGGGCAACTTTTGGTTTACGTGATTACCTGATTCTGAGAAAATGACTAGAGTTCTTGAGCTTTTACACTGTGCTTTGCAGTGCTTTGGAGCTGTTTGGAACTGGCTGTGTCTGGCAGAGGGCAGCCCCTGCCCCGTCTTCAGAGGCCATTCCTGCAGCCCACCCCACTCCCAAAATCTTGAAACCTATACCCAATTCAACCACTATTATTGTAAAAAAAGTATTCACTCATGTGTAAGACTTCCCTGTATCTCTACTTTGCTCATTGCTTCTCATGCTTTCACTGGGGCCCACTAAGAAAAGCCTGGCTTTATTTTCTTTGTTCCCTCACCATCAGATATTTGTACATATTGTCAAAATCCCGTAAATACTCACGACTTCGCTCTACCAAGCTGAGCAGCCCCAGATTTCTCAGCCTCTCCTCACGTGACAGATGTTTCTGTTCCTTCATCGTTTTGGTGGCCCTTCCCTAGTCTCTCTCTAGTATGTCCATGTCTCTCTTGTACTGAGGAAACCAGAACTGGACCCCGGACTCCAGATGGCCTCACCAGTGCAAAGCAGAGAGGAAGGATCATCTTCCTTGACCTGCTGGTGACACTTTTCCTAATGTAACACAGGAAGCTCTTGGTTTTCTTTGCTTCCAGGGTGCATTGCTGCTTTGTGTTCAGCTTGTTTACTAGGACCTAGAGGTGCTTTTCTGCAAAGCTGCTTTCATATTTGAGTTCCCCTAGAATGCACTGAATGTACCATCAAATGCTAGCACTTTTTTTACTGTTCTTTTCAGTTATTTATTTTAAAATCTCTTTACTCAGGTGCAATACTCTGACTAATCCCCACTAAAAATAGTTTCAATGTTCAAATCTCTCTACTGCCCTCTCTCATAAACTTTGAAGCAAATAATTAATTTAGCTTCATTTGCACTGGTTTTATACTCTTGAAATCCTATTTTACACTCTGATTACTGCTCATGCCTTTTTGATTCTCTGGCAGAATCCTTGATTCTGACTTTTTGCTGAAAAAAATAAATTGCATCCCATGAAGGAAAAAGTATTTCACAGCAATTTTTCTTGCACAAAATATGGTACGCGACTATTCTATGATAACTGCTATATACAGAAATCTTAATAATAATATTTTGAAAAATTTTCTGGCTTCTTAGAGACTCCAAAAATCATGACCTATATGAAAATTCATTGCAAAGGTATGCTATAAATGGCCACTGACTCCAAGACCTCTGGCCCAGGACCCCTACTGTTAGTTTTTAGAACCCAGCCTCAGTGCACACTGACAGACACAGACGCACAGACACATAACACCAACAGGGCCAGTCGCACAAATGGCCGCAGACAAGATGCTGCCTTCAACAGCACCCACATATGAGTCCCACCAGACACAAGCCCAGACAGCCACATCCCCTTCTCTTCTTGGGCTGCCAGAGGCCAGACGGCACCAGTGAAGCAGTGTAGAGGCAGAAACATCACACTCTCGAGGCTGTCAAGCAGGAACACATTTGTAAATCCCTCAAGAACTGGTCTGATACCCCTACCTGCATCCCAGCTTCTCCTACCTGCACACATCTTTCTTACATTACAGACCCTCAGGTCTGCACTCTCACCAGTGTCGGAGCTCACTTTTGCCTGTAGTTTTCTCATAGCCCATTAATTAGCGTGACTTGTAAGCACTGAATCTTATCTTTGTCTTCATCATGTTTGTCAGATTTATTTCTCTGTGTGTTTTCTTTATGGCTTCCTCATTTTCCTTAATACCCCATTTGACATCATCTTTGATCAGATAATTTTACTGGAATAAACATTCCCACATTTCAGGTACTCTAATCAGTTAGTCTGACTCACCAGGTTTGGTTCTTGTTACTGCCTGCTTAACTATTTTTGTGTCTGATTTATGTCTCTGTGTGTTTTGTTTGTGGCTTCCTCCTTTTCTTATTATCCATTTTTGCATCGAAAAGTCACAGACATACCCTTGAGGGAGCAGAACATCTCTCTTCCACTTTCTACTACAATCCATTTCTATGCCATAATTTAATGGCTTCTAGGGTCCATCGGTATACAAAGACAGTTAGACTATTTTTCTCATGGACCCTGTAGCTGAGAGACTTAATTCTGATTGACGTTTATTCTTTTCTGTTTGCCTAGGACTATCGGTAAATATTGAAAATGTTCTTTTGATATATTTGATAGTGTAATGCTATCACTTAAGTTCTCCAGATTTAGGTATGGAATTTATATTTGAGACAACAAAAATTTTCCAAGTAAATCAAGGATCAGAAGGTAATGACAATAAGTTTATATGTTGCATTTGTTTTTTTCAAGACATAATGTGATATCTTAGCTTGTTCTATTTACTGTATCTACCAAATACAAATACTGTAAGGTTTTTCTGCTGAAACATATTGCAGCATCCCAATTAATATCTTCTCAAACAATGATTGAAATGCTTATAATAATTCCTGTTATTTGATTTACTACTGCTCTGCAAGATACCTACATTTTTGGTCAGATAGTATTTGTGCAGAAATACAGTTTGGACTTGCTTCAAGAACCTATTTCAGTGCTTTACACTTGATAAGATCTTTATATTTTTTATATTTTCTTCTGAAATACTGGGTTTTATGACTTCATTTCAAAATTACTAAATTGTACACTCATCCGAACTTCTCAGATTTCCTATAGTTTTTAATTTTAAGACTCTATATCTCTATTTTATTACTTAAACTAAGTTCCATTAGGCATGTTCCATTTTCATTTAGGTGAATCCTGTCTCTAAAAGAATGGCTCTCTGTCATTTTTTTTTTCTTTCCCAACATATCTAAACTTCCTCCATGCATTATTTTTTTTTAAGGATAAATTCAGACTGACTTTTATGAAGATGGATTTTTCCATGACACTAAAAACATTTCAGTGGTTCATACATTTAGTCTCCTACATAATCATGCTACTCCACTCTAGTTCTTAAAAGGGGAATATGAACAATTAAAACTTTTGACCTTCCTCACTTCATGGTCAGGAACTTAGCTGAAGGTGAATTAGGATGGTTGATTACGCCAGTGTTTTTTTCATAAGGTCAAATATAGATGAAAGAGAGTATTTCAAAACAAGCCACAAAATATTTAGGTGGGAAAATTGAACATGTCTAATACATAAAGGTAAGAGGTTACTGCAAGCCTACAAAATGTCTAATAATCTAAATAAATATCCAAGAGTACCATTATTAGTATGTTTACCATGCTGTTATCTGCATGGCACTACCTACTTTTCCTATGACTGAAGCCTTTATACCCAAAGAACAGAGTAATCTCATCTCTGCTGTTTTTTACAGGAGAACTCTAGTTGACATAAGTCCTACAACGTGTCAGGAAGAGTGTTAGCAGAAAACCACCATGGATGATCATATACTTAAGCTAGTGCCTTGGTTCTGTTTAGTTCACAGGTGTAACCATAGTGGCTCTCTTCCAGAGCCTCTAGCTTTCATAATATTATGCTTTATTTGTTTTCCTTGATCCCGTATTTTTCTGACTAACCTATTTTTGAACTAGTTCTCTGACATGTGGTCACTGTAATTCAAGCTTGCAGGTGGTTCTTCCTTGCCATGGTTTAGCAGTGGCAGACAGCTCATCCTCATTTATCTACTTGCTTCCTCCTCACAGCAGGGATGGGAGAGAGAATCAGATGAGCAAAAGTGAGAAAACTCACTTTAATAGGTAACACAAAAGTTGGGCATGCAAGCAAAACAAAACAAGGAATTCATTCACCACTCCCCACGGGAAGGCGGGAGTTCAGTCATCTCCAGGAAAGCAGTGCTCCATCACATGTAATGGTGACTTGGGAAGACAAGTACTCTAATTACAAATGTACCCTGCTCTTCCCTCCCACAGTTTTATTGCTGAGCATGACACCATACGGCATGGAATATCCCTTTCTTCAGCTGGGGTCAGCTGTCCCAGCTTGCTCCCCTCCTAACCTTTTGTGCACCCCCAGCCTGATCACTGGTGGGGTGGGGTGGTGTGAGGAGCAGAAAATATCCTTGATACTATTGTCCTCAGACAATCACTAAGACTTGGGTGTGTTATCAACACTGTTTTGGTCACGAATCCAAAACACAGCACCATGGAAGCTGCTCTGAAGAAAATTAAGTCTATTGCAAGTGAAAGCAGTGCATTCACAGTAAGTCCCAGGGGAGCAGAGCAAGAGTATTCCTATTGCCTTAGTGCCGTTTGCAGTGCCTTGGTTAGTCCCTGGTGTGAGAAAGAGAGACACACAGAGTATTCCAGAAAGCAACTCAAAGGATCCAAGTGTCTTTATTCTTATCTATGTAGAAGTTAAGGAAATGGACGCATTCAATAATAATAAAATATTAGAACACCTTGTTCTCTCCTCTACCAATGTTTACAGCTTTAACTACCTTGGTAGAATCTAAACACAATTTTCATAATTATGTTGGCAAAGGAGTAGGGGGAGATTGCATGACCTGAAAACCAAATGCCTGTGATATTTCAAAATCACTTAAACCACAGTTTTCTGTATGGTTTGAATAGCTGTTCTCTGTATTTGCAATAGATAGAACAGATCAGAAAAACAGTAAGAAAAGGAGAACCTTAACAGGTGAAGACAGAAGTATGATATATCAGAATTTATCCCCCTGCACTGATGATCTCTTGTCGTCCAGTCTTGGAAAAATTAAGATATGACTGATTATTCTGCTGTTATGAAAAAAAACTAGCTGAGGTGTTTTGGTTTTTTTTCCAATGCTAGCAGGATAAAGCAGGATTTATTGTGATGCATATCAGAGAACAAAACATGATGAATTAAAAGAACCAGAAGATTGATCATAAGGAAGTTGTTTCAAGAACAATGCAGGCAAACTATTATTGTTCTCTGTATGGAAAATACATATTCTCAGCTTTACAGGTTTTTAAATGGACTTTGATCCTAAAAGCCTAGCATGGCAAGATGTCCTGACAAGCATATAAATAAAAGCTCTAGTAGGTTTAATCAAAACTAGAAATGGAAGATTTCTTTCTGAAAAGAGAAACTTCTCTAAGGAATATAATTACATGAGGGAACTAGAGCTATTTAATGATTCAGGCAAAATACAGGAAAATGCATTTGGGGCAATGTGATTCAAAACTTCAGATATTTCATTTTGTTGGAAACAGACATTAATGTATTCTTGAACGTGGATGAAGAAGGGGATAAAGAGGCATGTTAAATAATTCAAACCCCAAATGATATGTTTGTTTTAAATTTGTGTTTTCTGTCTAACATCTAGTTTTGTAGGTTGAAAACAAAACAGAATATAGTAGACTGCCTGAAAAAAAATTATTTTTTAAGTATTTATATTTCAAATTGTTCAACAACTAAACAAAAAATTTATTTACACAGAATCACTTCTAGTTAGAATATGGCTTCAATACTGATACAGAAAAGAGGGGTTTTTTGGGTATATCTCCAAATTGAAATATTTATTATAGTATTTGTATTTTTACCTCATAAGCATCAGGTTTTTTCCTATGATCTGCCTCTGCCAGAGGTGTAAATTGCTGCCAAACCCTGTGATCTCCTTTTCAAAACAGAAAAACATATTCATATGTATCAATCTCTAAATACTGCTCATGGAAAGCCTTAATTTTAGGTTGCTACAATCATGGAGTTAGTCCCTCCATCCTTGCCTTCCATTCTTAAAAGTGTTGTAGAAACCAAATCAAAGTTTTGGGGGTTTTGGTTGGATATTTTTAAAATTATTACTTGCAAGGCTTTTGTAATAGGTCTTTCTTTAGCTGCATTTGCTGTCATTGGCAGCTATAAACTTTTAAAGAAAATAGAGTTTTAGTTCATACTTGGCAGGAATTCTTACTAGCCATTTTCACAGTGTGGCCTAAATTTGTTTGGGGCATATTGGAGCTAATGGAGTTGGAAATCCATGTTTCATAGCCGGAAACTCCAGCTGTCAAGAGCACATTTCCATTTTGTCTAACTTGCACATTTATCACTATTGAGTGAGATACTGGTTTACAAGGGCATATGTTCTAATTATTTTCTGAAATTATTTAATGACGTTCTCCTTTTTCTTTTTTCATAGTCTTTGTGTGGTTTTTTTCTGTCCAAGCATGATTAATGGGTTTGTAGGACACATCACCTTTAACAGCTGTTTCTTCTTTGCTTCTGGGCAACCTCTGTGGGGTAAGTTCCCTTGCCCAGTCTGAAAAATTTCTTTTAAAATGGTCAGAAAACTGTTGTAGTAACTTGTATTTGAATGTTAAATATGACACAGGTAATTGGCTGCAATTCCCCATGTCATATACAATACTATGGGCTACAATTTCTTTGTAGCTCTTGGTATCTGATGAATCATCAGCTCTCAAGAGAGACAATACATGATATTATCTTAATACAGAAGATGTATCCACTCAGAACATTTTGACTGCATGCACCTGCAAGAAGCTTTTCTCTCTTCTTTTCTCTCCTGTCCCAGAAAATTTGTTGAAGTTTATATAACACTTATGTGTCAAATATTTAACATCAGAAAATAATTACCTTATTTTAGTACATATTTACTGCATTTATTTAATGAATTAAATACAAAATTAGACACTTGAATGGAAAAAAAAGTGACTGATTACACTCATTTAGTATGACATTTATTTTAGAATTTTCAGACTCTTTTTGTAGCAGTCCAGGAGCCAGAACTCAAAGAGATCTGAGATTTTTTTTTTCAAGTAAGTCTCTGTTGCAGAGGCATTAAACCTCTAAAACCTCCAAGGACCCATCCAGCACATGTTTTAGTGTGACATTTCTTTATTCTAAGAATCTGTGTAAACAATGTGATAAATGTGTTTCTAACAAAATTATAACAGTTCAGTGAGGTATTGACTCGTGATTTGGGGTTATCTGTACATATTGCAACAACATATAAATTTGGGAGAACACAAGAGAGTAATGAAATAAGTAACTGCAGAAATAACAGACTTCAACAAGGAAACCAGAAGTCTTTATAATGGCTGTAGTACTGTACAAAAAGAAATTAATACATTTCAAAGTAACAGCTATTAAAGGATTAGCTACTTCTTTAAACAGCATTAAAAAAATGCTTTCCCTACTCTTCTGTTTACTGAGAATTATACTACAGTAGGATATCTAGCTTGTGTGTCTCTTATAATGCAAGCTTTATCTGAACTGCGTTTTGAGAAGTCTTTAGAGTACTGGGCGTACTAAACACACTTCTCTGCTGTGTATAAACTGAACCTTCAAGAGCAGGCTCTGGCACAGGCAGCGCACATCCTTCAAAATACAGAGGCCATGCGCATTCTTCAAAAATACCCTCTTATGATTAATTTTCAATTGTTGTGTGGTATAAAACCTATCATGATAGTAATTTTGATAATCTAAGTAAAAATTAGAGACAACGACAACTTGATAGCCTGTGGAGAGTGAAATATACGATGAAACTTAATAGATGTGTTGTGTGTGTGAGGTGTATATATGTATACACATATTCCAGTTTGGAAATAGGTATCTCTGTAACAAGACTATTTAGAAGACTAAATTTAGTTCATTAAAAATTTAAGAAAGCCATTTATTAACAACATTTTGTGCTAATGGCTAATTCTTAATCATTATCACTATTTATTGCTGCTTATAACACCCTGCTAGGTTTTAACACTTCTAAATTAGCTTTGAGTATACATTGCAGCAGAGGTGATGATAAAAAGCACAAAAGTGAGCACTGAAGCACATCATCTCTTTCTTCCCCAGTTTTTCCTACTTATGCCTGGTGTTCTTGTGTTGTTCGCTCACCCTTCCCTCATCCTCTGCTCCTGATGCTGATTAATCTTGTTTTCAGTCTTGCCAGTCATCCTTCTGGTGTGCTCAGTGGGATGCCTTGCCTTTTTGCAGTCCATTGTACTTATTCTTTCCTTTGTTCTATATCTGGAAATTGCTGCATGAGTGTCTGTTCACACATTTTTATATGCCCCCTAAGTGCAATTCTACATGTCTTTGACCCATCGGTGGTCAGATTGCTCACATATTTTACAAGACATGTATTTTCTATTCAGCTATGCCGTCACAGCTAGAAAGTGCTTATGCTTTGCTAGTAACTCTGACAAGTCTAAATGCAGGCTTCCATTTGTATTTAAGGCTACCCAACACCAGTTATATCCTAATTAGAAGTGTTATTGCTTACAGATACAGATTGTTTTTTTGATGCATAGGATTTTAGAATAGGAATGAAGGTCAGTGACTTACTTTTTATGTGTGAAACCGGCATGGCATTGAAATAGCAGGACTACTAATAAATCATCAAAGGTAAGGTAATACTTATTGAGGGACAGAGCCTTCAGAGATAGGTGTTTCAGCATTTTCAAAGTGCAGATACCCAATATACGTAAAACATATTAAAAAGAGTAAAGCAAACGCATGTATAACATTTTTAAGGAGACCTTTCCCTAAATAGTAGTTTTTTATCTTAGGTACATTCTTTTTCTGCAAAAAGTCACTTTAGGGAAATAATAATTATTTTACTAAACTATGTAGATTGCAATTAAACAGAGACTCTCTCCAAAATTTTGCTCATGTAATAAGTTGGTGCATTTAGGGGAGAAAGATTTTATCACATAGTAAAAACTTCATAGGATCATACCATTATTGAGTAATTCAGAGATCTTAGATCTCTTACCTCCTCCTCAAAACAGGATCAGGTGTAAAATTAGATAAGGCAGCTCAGAATTTTTCAAGTTAGGTCTTGGAAACCTCCAAGGACAGAGAGTGCACAATACCTCTGGTCAGCCTGCTCTACTGCTTGATGCATCTTATATTTCCATTAAACTATTTAAATTTCTTTTGTTTTTCTGAACTTTATATGAGGGGTAAAAAGGCCTTTTAATGCTGCTACTGCCGGAATGTAGACTCATTTAGCATGACTCTTTTCAGTTGTACTCTGAGTAGATTCAAAGAAGAAAATAATTCCTATGAATAGCATAGCTTTAAGTTTTCACACAAAAGACTGTGTATACTTTGTATTCTCTAAATTGAGTACCTATCATTTGTAGAGATCATAATTCTCTACCTTCTCTGGCACACAGAGAAATAGGATTATATGGCTATATTTCTTGGATAATTTTACTGTGTGATTTTCTGTCTTATACTGTACTCTCAGCTGTGGAAAAAATATTTCAGAAGTTATTTTTAATCATAGTGGAACTAATTACTTCCTCATTAAGAAAAACATTATCAAACTGACTGAACTCTTTAATAAAGTGGGCACCAAGCAGCTGTTGAATCTCTGTTTTACATTACTGTTATGAGGATGTAAAATGAAGATGTCACATATATACTAATATAAACCCTTTGGTTAACTAAACAGTAATTTTAAAATACTCTCTTATAACTAATAGCTGTGTTTTACCCTGTTGCATTAACACTAAAACACCTGGCTGCAAAGCTCCATTAGTGAACATTTTCATTCTGTAGTGTTGGCATTAATGTCTATGGCAGTGCAGAGAAGCTTTTACAAGCTCACTTGAAGTGCTTCTATGAATACATAGTTTCAGTGTCGTATGTGTACTTCTTGTTATCATACGCATTTGTTCCTTGTAAACTAGAAAGGAGCCTCTGAACTGCTAAATTTGAAGATCTTTGCCCAACATTTCTAAGGTAAGTCTGTGGCATAGGTTGCAACTAATGAAGTCATGTGAACAATGTTCCTACAGAACTTTACAAATACTGTAACTCTGGTTACAGATATGAAAAACAGCTTAAGTGTTCATGTTAAAGATCTATATAGGAATTTTAGGTTTCATCTGCACTGTTTGTTGCTTGTAAAATTAAGGCCTCCTTTACACCAAAATTTTTGCTGTGTTTCAGTTGCCAAATCACAGCATTGCTTGCATTTGAAAAACCTTTTTGACTTCATCTAGTCCTGTCCTGCAACTGATGCTGTCTCTTTTGGCATATTTTGATGTGTAGCCCTGTGAACCGATTTTAGGACTGAATATATACTACTCTTCATTAAATAATGATTTGCCTTGCCTTGTGCCCGGGGGACTTGGGCTCTCTGCCCAGGCTCTGAGACAGCTGCTGCCTTCCCATTGACAGGTTCAACCAGTAGCAAAGCTGAGCACATGCCCCAGACACACACAGGGGACGCTGACAAGGCTAGTTACACAGGCAGCCACAGACAAGGCTCAGACTTCAACAGCAGCCACACGCAGGACTCACACCAGACACAAACATGGACAGCCACATCCTTGCCTCCTTCTGGCCTGGCAGAGGCAGGAGATGTGACAGCACTCATGACTCTCTTCAAGTTCGCAAGCACACACACAGCTACATATTCCCCAAGCACCAGCACAGCTCCTCTGCTGCCTTACACCCCTGATTGGATCCTGTCCACTTTTACTCATCCCTCATTCCAGCCATCCGGCTGGTGCAGCTGGATGCTTATTGCAAACATGAGCTACTCCCACAGGCACCCCACAATGATGGGTCACCTTGAAAATCAGCACACACCCTCCACCCAACAAATCCCCCAGCCTGGACCTGAGGTCTACCTGCTCATGAGCACATCAGACTTAAAATTTGACAGAAAATAAACATGCACACCTGGTTTGGTGAACATACAGACACTTGCTCCCATCAGTCAGCACCAGACACATGGCCTCTGGCCATTCAGTCCTGCTCCAGTGGCTGGTGATGAGCCCCTTACCTGTCTCACTCACCCTGGTCCCCCCAGCAGCTGGTTTTCAGACAGAGACCATGCCTGCCTCAGTGGTTGGAGGTTAATGGTACCTGCTGTCTCCAGTGGCTGACGCTGACATCTCATGGGCTGCAGCACTTCACACCACAGTCCAAGGGCACCCACAGCACTTCTCTAACTCAAGAAGCTGAACATCCAGTACTCTTATGCCAGTCCTTCCAGCTGTTAGCACTGAATCTTTGCAGTCAAACATTCACACAGGACAGTTTGACACAGTCAGGAGAATGCTTGATAAGACAGGACAAACTGCAGCAATCAGGCATAAAGCTGAGCCAGACAAGCATACTGGCTGTCCCTGTTTTACATATGACCTGAGGTTTTTAATGCCTTTTGCTGTCAATAGCACATCTTTGTTCCTCCATTCTCTCTTCCCTACTCTCCCCTCCCACGAGCTTGTATAATCCTACAGATTCCCTCATGCCTAGTTGGGCGAGAGGGATTTTCCCCCAGTTTACCTGTGGTTTCTTGGCAGCCTATCAATTAGTGTGACTAGCAAGGTCTGTTTCTTGTCATTGTCTCTACGTCAGTTTGGTCACATTTATATCTCTGTATGTTTAGAGTTGGCTGTTTTTTCTTTCTCCCAGTTACAAGGTTTCTGATCAGATAAACTTGCTGGAATAGGGATTCTCACACTCCCATATACTCTTATCATTAACTGTGAATAATGAAATTTGATTTCCATGACTACCTCACACACATTGCCTGGCAGTAACTTCACCAAGATGTCACAATGCCAGCAGCAGACAAACAGAACAGAACGGTGACAGGAATGGGTTCTATCAACAGTTCAAGGACTGCCAGAAAACATAATATAGCATACAAAGTCCAGCCAGTAGCCTAAATCATCAAACAAGTTTATGGTAAAGAGACTGATCTAAAGTCAAACCAAGCAGTCTACCCACAGTGTTAAAAAAAAAATCCAGTGATCATCTATCAGATTATTATGGCTGAGAGGCAAGGCACAGCTTTAGTTCTATTTCATTAGGGTTTATGAATAGAGCACACTAGCAACCAACATTCCAGCATACCTCAGACAGGGAAGTATAACCCAGAACTGAGCTTAAATAGAGGAAGTCCTGTGCTCATGGATAGGATGTACGTGGGTGGGGAGCTCCAGGTGATGCTGATCAGGTTCCTTAGGTTTTATTAGTACACTCAGAGCCCTGGCAATATGGTTATTACCAGAGAGAATGGCAAACATTGTTAAACTCAGGATAAACATCACCCTCTGTTTTGCTATTATAGACAAAACCAGTCAACACACTAAAAAATACAATCAGAATGTTCAGTCATTATATGTCCTTGGTAAATTCATGCTGGCTGCTAAAAAACACCTTCTTGCTCTTCATGTGTTTGGAATAGCTTTAAAGAGGAGTTTGTTCTATAATTTTCCCAGTGTCTGAAGATAGGCCGTCTGGTCTATACATCCCTGAGTCTTCCTTTATCTCTCCTTGAAGTCAGCACTGATACCCTCTTTTTTCCCTCCCTAATTATCATGACTTTTTACAAACGGTAGAGAGCAACCTTCCAGTGACATAAGTATTTCAGCATGTCCAAATACATCAAATGTGGTCTTATGAACTTGTGTACATCCAGTTAATTTAAATGACCCATAACCTGATCCTAATGCACCATGTTCTTCACTTCTCTAAACAGCGATATTGGGTATATAAACTCGATTTGTGTACCACATCTAAAACTTCCAAAGGTATGGGATTGTTGTGGAGAAATTACATTGTCTGAAATGATCTAAGGAAATCTAGGTTTTCTAGGCTGTTCTTTTTCAGATGAATGCCCTATCTGCCTTATGGGTTAGCAATGAATGATGAGAATTTGCTGTTCTTCACTTCAGCACCTAAAGTGTAGGTTAAATGATATATGGTTACCTAAGGCTTTTTATAACTAGTTGCTTGTTATATCATCACTGTAATGCAAGCAATCTTTTGTGGCTTTCTAATAATTTTTGTTTTATGGGGTGCTAATGAAAAAGCAATAGTCCACTTGGTAGAAGTGCTGAGTAAATGGACTTGGCATATATAGAATACTACATACAAAATGATCTGAAAAAACATCACAGCTTTTTTTAAATTGGGCAGTTGAAGATAATGCTGTTGGCTTTGTCTTTACTCTTCATAAAACCAGGGCAGTAATTCCTCTTTCACAGGGATGTAGCCACAATATATGCTGCCAAATTAACAGAGTATTCCCATACTGTTGTAATAAAAGGAAAACAGGAACTTTTATTATCTGTGAAATAATAATTTTGAATTTAGAACAGCTCTAGATTAGCTAAGGCAAATAAAACCTACAATAATAAATTTAATATTGGGAAAACAAGAGAAATGAGGAGCTACTTTTCAATGGAACTTTATTCTTCTCCTGAGTGTAATGGGAAAGTTCATGAAAGAAAAGTGGTATCAGAATTTATACAAAAATGATGATCAAATTAAGTTTTCTGAAGCAAATCCCTTTTCCTAATCTTTTCCTTCCCTGACTTTGAAATCTTATTAGTGACGGTTAAAAAAGATGAGTGTGTGCTTGCAAAGTTTTATAGCCACCACTAGTAGACAGTTTTATGGTTTCATTTTGTTCTAGTATTGTCGCCAGTGTCACAACCGATAGAAATAAATAATTTATTAAGAACTTTGTTTCTGGAGAGAATTCTACATACTCATATTTCCACCTACCTATTTCCCCTTCAATTAATTGCATGACTTTCTATTAAATATATAGACAATTTGGCTCTTGTGATTTTTCTAAGCAAAGCAATTGACTCTGCATTGATTTGAAATTTGTATAATGTTTGTTGAAGTCCTACTGGGAATTCAATGTGTATAAAGAGAAGATCTCAAGGTAATTGCATTTAATTTAAAGGAGAAAGCTTGTAAAAACCCTGCTAATAACATATTTAGTGTGAGCACTTGTTGTCAAGTTGACAGTACAAAGCTAGATAGAATTCTTTAAGTTAAAAGTGTTCAACTACCCTCATTCCTGATAAGAAACACACACAGGTTCTTGTTTAAGTATCCTTAGAGAGTGCTTATTTTTGCATATCATTTATTTACATCAATACTCAATTTGTCTTTTTTTTTCCCCTAAAAACTTTACAAAACATGTTTCCTGAGATGGAAGAACAGGTTTCTGAAACGAATTTGCTACTTTTTAGGTCCCTGTGGTGGTACAGAACTTATTTTAGGCATAGATTCAAGTGTATGTGTATGTATCATTTACTTTGATGTTTTGTCAAGGAACAATACACGAAATTTTAGATCATTTTAGTTTAATGCTAAAAATGTTAATTAAATTTTTGCTCAATTTTATAATTTCTCCACCATTCCAGAAAAGTAGTGAATGCTTCATGCATCCATGTATCTTACATGCAGTGTTACCAGTCATCACCTGTAAAACAGGCAGTGAGAAAAATAATTTTGTTGATGCTTTTTCGTGTAATGGGAATCTTAGACTTCATGAACTTTGTTAAACTTCAATTCTGAAAAAAGAAAACATCTCTTTTTTTTTTAATTGAAGCTGAATTTCCTTCAGTTGTCAAATTGAAATGTAAATTTAAGTACCTATCAGCATTTAAACAAATTCCCAGAATACGTGATCTAAGTAGATGCATTAGTAGTTTCTTTAAAAATTGAATTCCATTGCGAAAAAGTAACACAGTTCAGCTAAAAACAACTAAAACTATTAAGCCATTGAAACTACATCAATTTAACAGACTAGAAGAAAGACACATAGTAAGGTGAGGTACCTTGCCCAAGGTAGTCCAGCAAACAAATCAAAATCACGTCTATGAATATCAGACCACTGTTGTCTTCACAAGGAAGAAATATTTTTCATAAATTTATATTCAGTACTGTTCCTTCAATAATGTTACAAATATGCAGATTAATTTCTTTAATCTTCTTCTTTTTTTCTTCCCTCACAATGAAAAAATAAATCTCCTTTACCACTGAAATCCATCTCATTTAATTAGCTTAGTATTTCTTAATGGCTTCTCAAATTAGTAAAATTAGCAGCAATAATGGAATAACTAAATGGCATTAAAAGGGAAATGCCTGAGAAATTAAAAACATATGTAAAAGGTACAATGGAGACAGATGTAATTAAAGACTTGTCATGCCTTCAGCTACCATAGCAATGCTGAACTAAGAGGATTTGCCTTAAAAAGGCTTCAGGCATTTGAAGATACGAAAAAAAACCCCAAACCAACCCTTGAAATGTACGCTGACTAGCTAAACCTAAATAAGGAACCAAAGAGTTTTAAGGACAAAAGAAAGAGGGCAGAAAATATAAGAAATTGACCATATAAGAAAAAGAGACAATTTTACATGGGTAAGGGCATTATTGTTCATAGCACATTTATTTGTCTGAATTTACATCTAAAATTTCTAGTTTTATTTTTGATTCTTAATTAACAAAACATGTACAGGAAGAGATTTCCCATCGTTCAACTCTTATCTCATTATCAGAATAAACACAGCAGTGAAGTGTCATATAAAATTATTTGGCCTTTTCTTCTGATGTGTTTCACAACACATTTAGAGCACATTACCAGATTTTTTGGAATGGCAGACAAACCATTCTGCCATTGTAAAAAGTAAAAGGATTTGTCCACTTCCATGAAATATGGTTATAAATAGAAGTAAAAATAATACTCCAGAGAGATTAAATAAACTTACGAGTTGAATGTTGCTTCTCTGCTGTAAGCAAAATTTATTTGATTGTATATTTTTTCTTCAATTAGGAATCTCAACTACCTAGTTGGTTCAGTTAGAAAAAATTATTATAATTTGTAAGAAAAAATACCGCACGAGTGTGTGCATGTGTGTTTTCACAGGCATACCTACATTCTGACGTAGCAAAACGTCCGTATCTCTTCCAGTTCTCATACTGCTTCAGACTACCAAGCACAAATATCTCTAACTTGTGATAGAAGGAATAAAATAGGAGCTTGTATAAATAAGAAACTAACAGACTGATGATAGCTTTATGGAAACCCTGATGGTTAATGATGTCAGTGTTTTGCAGAAAGTGTTGCTTGGTTTGGGTAAACTTGTAGACACCAAGGTCGGAGTATAAGCACTGAAACCTGAAATCTTGCAACAATTCCTTTGAAATAACTCATATAAAGATAGCTTACATTTTTATTTTCCTAGTGACTATAGCTGGTAACAAAATTTGTGTCATGGTTTGACGCCAGTTAAGAGCCAGGCACCATGAAAAACTATTCCCTTATTTTCCTCTGCTATAGCTGAGCAGAGGAGGGGGGGAATTTTCATGAGTTGAGATAAGAGTTAGGGGAAAAACACTTTAAGGCAAAACAGGCTCAAAACTTAAACAGTACAAAGAAGATTTATTATTAACAGAATTAAAAGTAAAAAGGGTAATAAGAATCAAAGCAAATTTTCAGTACACCTTTCTTTTCCAGTCCCTCCCTTTTTCCACCAACCGTGCAAGGAAACAAACATGGGGTTTTGGTCAGTATTTGACTTCTTAAGAGTCTTTCTTTATGTTTAGGGAAAAGAGTTTCTTCTATTGTACCGTGGGATCCTTCCCACGGGAGATAGTTCTCTGTGAACTTTTCTAGCGTGATTTCAACCTCCACAAGCAACAGCCCGCCCAAACCTGCTGCAAAGGGAAAATCCCTCCCACAGGTCACACAGTCTTCCCACAACTGCCTAGCATGGGTCATAGTAGTTCATGGGGTTTAGTCTTTTAAGGATGAGCTGATCCAGTTTGGAAGTGGAGGCTCTCTTCTTTGATCTCGAAAAGCAAGAGTCACCTCTCTATTCAAGTTCCTCACTAGATTACAGCTTTTCAGCATCCACGTGCTCCAGCATGAGTACTCTTCTTCACGGGCTGTGCTTGGATCTCTGCACCCCCCCATGCATCTCATGAATTATAGGGAAATAGTTTGTCGTATTATAGTGCTCACCACAGCTTGCAGGAGAATCTCAGCTCCTGCGTTTGGAGCACCTCCTCCTTCTCCCTTCCCCCACCGACCTCAGTGCTGCCTGTTGGCCTTCTTCACGTGACCTCACTTTTTCCTTTTTCTCTGACTTGGAAGAAAATTGACATCTCTAAGTTGCAGCTGAGAAGTTGATCTTGTCTGGGCTCTGCATTGGGGAAATACTCACCATGTCTCTCGCTGCTGGCTGCGTGGTGTTTCTGCCCGGTTCCACATGGGCCATGCTGGCCTCAGGGGGATCCCAGCCATGCCGTCCCAGCCTCAGGAGGGGTCCCAGCACCAAGACTGCTTGCAGTGCCGGGACTGCCCTCCTTCTCTGGTGGTGTGGCCCCAGCTGCCTCGCTGGGACGGGCCTGGCAACCCTCTCCAGCAAGGGACGCAGGGATCCCCTCCCCACCCCTCGGAAGGGAGCAGGAAAAAGAGAACTTCTTGTGGTTTCTCCTTTCTTAAATATGTTATTACAGAGGTGTTACCAGGTTGTCTAATTGGACTAGTAACCTGCCCATTGTCAGAGTTTTCAGCAGCTGGCTCTGTGCTGAACACAGAAGTTTCGAGTTCTCCTGCCCCTACAAACCAAATTTTGTTAAACCAACACAATTAGTAATAGAAGAATCTGTCTTTACGTGGCATCCCTAGGGAATGACTGAATTATTTTAATAACTCTTATTCAATATTTTTCATCAGAAGATCTGAGAGTGCTATCTAATAGAAGCTAAGTCTCACTATCTTCTTCAAAAAGAAAAAGAAACAAAAATAGAGGCTTTACAGCAAGATCCAGTGGAACTTTCACCAGAATTCAAGTATGTCAACTCCCTGTTCATGCTCATCTGTCACAGTTATTCAACTCATCTCTTGTTTCAGTCACCAGCATATTAATTAGGTTAAATTTCCATTAAAATCACTAGATTATGTATAGAATGAGTCGGTACGTTCAAATGGGAGATACAGTTGCCTAAGTTCAGATGTTAAATATTATTTTCTGAGACACTTTAGGTTATTTGGTGCAATCATAGGGAGCTGGCAGATGCAACAGAGGACCCAGTTTACCTATGATCTTCTGGAGCAGGAGTAAGAGGCCAGATGGAGTAAATTAGGACATTTAAAATGGCCTTAGGAAATATTGCTTGAAGAATGGACTCCTGCCACAGCTAGCTGTGTTCAGAAGTATAATATAGGTCAACTTAATAGCTCACAGTGATCATAGTGGGAGCTTAGACATTTGATGTGTGCGTGTCTGAAGCTGAACTCTTTTCAAGTAATAATTTTACCCAATGCCACTTGAAAAATCAACATTTATCTGACTATCGGCTGAAAAAAATAAATATTTTATTCTTTTACTTTTACTTTTGTGCAGAATATTTCCCACTACTAGGATTGTTTATGTTCTGCAAAACATAATATTGACATATTGACATATTGACACATAATGTCATTCCCCCAAATTCTGTGCTAAATGTATGCATTCTTAGTTATGCATATTTCTGGAAAAGAAGATATTTTGAAGAGATATATTGTTGTACACAATTGTCCAGCCTTCTAATGTACTTTTTACAATAAGTCTAAAATAACTTTGAAAAAGGAACCCAATTTATCCAGCTTCAGGGACGAGGAATCCAAGTCACACAGGACATTGCTTCACAAGTCAAAGGGTCTGTTTCAATTTAAGTGCACTGAGCAATTATAAGGCAACAAAATCTACATTGCTGCTTCTTTTTATGGATTCCCACTCTCATGTTCATATTCATTCCATCCAGGATTTCAGTAAGAATTTGTAATGCTGGTCACAACGTCTTGTTTTGGTTGTACTTTTTTCTCCATCAGCTCTCACCAAGTTAGTTAGTTACTCTAAATTACCTGTAACAGTACTGTATTTTTAATTGAAACCTGAAATTTACATGCAAAGAAATACTTAAAAAAATAAATTAAGTAGTTCCAAAATAATGAAAACTGTCCACTATGTATTTTTTAAAATCATAGGCTCACAGATGTGTTCTGGTGGGAAACAACCTCAGGAGATCTTGAGTCCAACCTTCTGCTCAAAGCAGGGTCAGCTCTGATGCGAGACCAAGAAGCGCAGGGCATTTTCTAGTCCAATACAAAGAACTTTCAGATCTTCAGATGAAAAATGTTCAGTGAGAGCTATTAATGTTATTCAGTGCCCTCCTAGGAATGTCACTTAGGGGGGTTTCAATACTTATCAACAACTTCTGGTGTCTGGATCTTCTCTAGTATCTAACACCTTTGAAAGATGGTAGAAAGCTGCCTCACAAGGAATTCTGACAGACCTCTTAGCAATCTTTGATGCATCCCTTTAGGTGTCAGGTGTTTTAATTAATTGTACAGACCTAGTTGTCTTGAGTAAACCATGAGTCGATCCCCATGCACTGCTGGTTTCTCTCCTTCTCCTTGAACCCTTCAACTAATCACACAGGCCTCAGTGAAGAGTGAGTCAAAGCACTACTGTGTCCACTGTCACTAAACACACACACATTTTCTTTGTTCAGCCTTTTAATATTGACAAAGTGGTAAAAGATATTCTTGATATCCTTGCAATCCCTTGCAAGCCTCAAATTCAGCTGAGCTTTGGTTTTCTTAACATCATCTATAAATTCTCAGGCAATGCCTTTAATTTAAGCAGGAGTGATTTAGATCAGGACTCAAAGTTTCTCTAATTTTTAAATTACATTCAGCTACAAAAACATTGGGAACAACCAGCCTAGACCATTCAATTGATGCTAATGGACATACTTCAAGTTTAATTGAATATGCAAGATTTAACAAATGGATGCCTGGGGTAATAACACAGGTTATTAGCCTTTCATTAGTGACATTTTAGGTGCTTTTTTCAATAAACATAGCGAAGAGAGAGCTTGTTTAACTTTCCCTTAAATTTGCATTAAAAAAAATTCTCTTTTTTTGAATAGAAAACAAGGATGCTTTAATGGAAAGCATATAAATTGTTGATTTTTGATCTCCATTACTCTACAATGGATGAAGCATACAAAATAAAATAATAACCAATTTAGAATTAATTACACAAAACCCAGGAACTAAAAGGGTAAGGATGGAAAATGGCTAGGGTGGAAAGGGGCAAAGGAGACCTTTCTGTTGAGTCATAAGGTTCAGAGTGGACACCCTTGTGAATTTAGCCTCAGACTTGATCAATACTTTATGTCTGAAGGTGTTAGCAGCATTTACTCAATTGACTAATTTAACATCTATAAAAAGATTCAGTAGAATTTACTACAATAGCAACTTAATTATAGATCCGAGAGTGCAATATTCATGCTATACTTTCTATAGCGTATTTAAATCTAATCATGCGTGCACTCAGTCACACAAAGATGTAAAGTGTACCTGTTAAAAATTCCCCGTGCATTCAATGAAATACATTGAATGTCCTTGCACTTCCCAATAGGTGAAAGTTGAACCTTGAAGATTGGGTTGGTATCAGCCCAGGCAGCATTGTCATCTTTAGGTGATGTTCCCCTAATTTTCACAAACTTGAGAGTTCACAAGGTCTGAAACATGTTCCATTCAGAGGGAGAAGTCGCTTGCTTCCTGCTGCTGTCCAGAATGGCTCCAAGACCCTCACTGGGGTCTGCTGTTTATCAGGTTGTGAGATGTTTGACTTTAGTCATCCAGCAACAATGGTACCGTTACCCTTGGTCAATGATTCAGGTAGCAAATATTTCAAGGCTGTCAGAGACAAGTGACTATACTCACTCTTGTCCTTCACCTCAGTGCAATTCCCACCTCACCCATGCAAGATTTCCTGGTATGGTCAAGGGGTTCTTCACTGCCCAACTCATTACACACAGGCCAAGGCATCACCAGGACTCCTGAGGTTGTAGAGCTCCCCCCACCAAGGAAAAGAAGGGGGAAGATGCATCACCACAAGCAGCCAGAGGGAGGAGAGAGGATATATGAAACAACCCTGCAGACACAAAGGTCAGTGAAGAAGAAGAAGAAAAAGAAAGTGGACCTTGTCCAGGCTCCAGAACTGAAATTCTCCTGCAGCCCACGGTGAAGACTGCAGTGTGGCGGGCTGTTCCCCTGCAGTGCATGGAAGACCCCATGCCCAGAACGGGTGGATGCCCTAAGAACTTTGAGACGTCATGGGAAGCCCACACTGGAGCAGGTTTACTAGCAGGACTTGTGACCCCATGAGGCCCTCACATTTCCCTCTGCTGTTAGGGGCAGAAGGCAGAGAAAACTGAGTGAATATGAGCCCAGGAAAAAGGGAGGGGTGGAGGAAATTTTAACAATTGGTTTTATTTTTATTATCCTACTCTGATTTGATTAATACTAAATTAAACTAATTTTTCTTAGTCAAGTCTGCTTTGCCTGTGACAACAATCAGTGATTGATCCATTCCTGTCCTTATCTCACCCCATAAGTCACAAGTTATTTTTCTTCCCCCTTTTCCAGCTGAGGAGGGGAGTGATAGACCAGCATCAGTTCACACTTGGCATCCAGGCAGGGTCAACCCACCACATTTGCTGAAACATTCCCTCTCCACTACTGCTGATAGAGTGACTCATATAAACACTTCTTAACCTGTTAAAGTTAGCCAATTTCAAAAAGACCCCACTTGAACATCTGAAACTAGTATTACCCATTTTGTCTGGAAGGACTCACAGCTTAAACTTAAAGTTGATTGGTACTTGTAAGGCTCCAGAGCTTGCTTGATGAATCTCTTAAAAGGGTTTAAGATTATTTTATGTAGCCTGAGCCGGATGCACGAGAGAAAATATCTATAAATTACTCCTCAAGAGGTCAAAACAACAAAAATTTTACTGTCAAATCAGAGAATTTTGGCAAAAGTTTAGCACAACATTCAATCACCATAAAGCATTTCACAAAGTATAAACTTAGCAAATTCCAGCCCATCCAACTTTAGGTTATTCAAATTTCAAGAAGAAGAAATCAGAAGAAGAAGAAAGAGAGAAGAAATAAAGAAAAGAACAAAGATATCTACCTCTCCTGGTTCCAGCAGTGCTCCAGCTGATACAAAATGCAAGGGAGGTAGAGTCAAGAGAATGTTCTCGCCTCATGCTCTGGCTTAAATACCCTTTGGCTTTCCTGGGCCTTTTCCCCAGGTGAGATTTTCGGTCATTTGGCCACTCAGGAGCTGGGATAGGGGCTCCAGAAGTGAGGTGTGGAGAATTGCCTCTGGCGTGCCAGGGACTGGTGGCCACTGCAGGGCTGGGATACAGTCCCAGGGCGGGGGGTGGTGTATGGAGCAGTGCATTGCCTCACCAGGGCAAGACTTGACCTGCCCTTTTCCCCACACATGCCCCTAAAATGTCTCAAGCCAGCAATCATTCCAGTCTCACAGTCTTGTTTTTGCAATCAAATTTTGTGACTTGAAATGAGAGGGCAGTGGTACACGTAGTGTCAAATTGCTGCTTCTATTCTAAAAGAGAGGGAGGAAGGGAGAGATAAATACAATTACAAGCAGGGGAGCAAGCCAGAGAACTGGGTGTGCTGCTCTTCTTACTATGAAGAGATAGGAGGGAGGGAACTGCTGCTTGTTGTTCTCCCAGATGGTATCTA
This sequence comes from Ifrita kowaldi, assembly GCA_013398055.1. Taxonomy (NCBI): domain Eukaryota; kingdom Metazoa; phylum Chordata; class Aves; order Passeriformes; family Cinclosomatidae; genus Ifrita; species Ifrita kowaldi. Next base: position 49,658 of record VZRS01002148.1, read on the forward strand.
ATAAATTAAACAATCCATCTCCCTCAGCACAAGTAATCCTTGTTTTTCATATCTCCACCATATGTATCAACATTTGGTCAGTCCCAATGATTTTCTGCCCAATTACTGCCTAGTTTGTCTTTACTGACACAAAATTTTGTACCTACCTATGCCAAAACAGCAGAATTGATTGTTGCCAGTGGAGGACTAGCGGTGAAATACCTCCTGCTTCCAGAGCTGCATATGGAAGAGTTTATTTGTCCAGTACCTCACTTACTAATATTCTGAGACCTTTAATTTTTATTTCAAATTCATTCTTAAAATCTGTGAGTTTGATTTTTAGCATTCTTTTTATTTTAATTAATTGATTCTGGAATATTAATTAATACCTTGATGCAAATTTAAAATTAGCAGTCAATGCTTAGGTCAATCTTACCCAGAATTTTAAAAAAAGAAAAGATAGAAAAAAAGGAAGCAAAAATAAACTATTAAGTTTCTCTTCTTTTTAATTCCAAAAATTGAAAATTCTGTTAACTAATTTCTTGCAGCTAATTAACTAAATTTCTATTAACTAATTTCTTCTAATTGGTTGAGTTAATGTTTGAATTTTTCCTAGTAACATTTCTGTTACTTCTTTGGAAAATGAATTAAACTTTACATTTTATTTTTATTTCTGGAGCCATCCTGTTTTGTGAGAAAAGGTTTTTATCTTTTGAGTATAATATTTGCCTTTTTTGTATCTTACGTACAAAGTCCTGATAAAGACATATGTCGAAGAGTGGGTTGAAGCAGTGGATCTCTGATAGTTCACATTTCTTAGCTGTTGACTAAGACTTTGGTTCAATCTGGAACTGGCTGTCCATGCCTAAAAGTATAGACCTTAAGTATATAATATTAATCCAGTTAATATAATTTAGTTTTGTTCTCTCATACATGCAAATTCTGAAGAAGAGGTGATCTTCTAAGACCAAGTGTCTCCCAGAAATCCTTCCTTGCCATGGGCAGTCTTTGCTGCTAATAGATAACTTAGTAATATGATAGTGATAGAAGTTCTGCCAGGATCTCTACAGTAGCTCTTACAGTGTTGGACCAGAGGTCCAACTTACTCTAGACAGCTACATCTAAGCTTTCTCACATTTTGTTAATATTAATGCAGAAGCAACAAGGTCTCTTGCCTGTTTCATCTAAGAAATTTTGGATTGCTGTAGCATGAGGCAAGATGTCCTCTAAATGCTATCTTCATTTTTATTAACACCTAGGATGACTGAATTTGTATAAGTAGTTCACCAAATAGATCTCTGCATTAGTTCAGATAGATTCCATCCTTTCTTCTTAGATGTAAGTTGACAGAAAGGTATTTCTAAAATGACAGCATGGATTAGTGCCCCATAGAGTCATGCAGCCATTCAGGGAATGATCATCAGGAAGTAAATAGTAAACATTTTTGTTGTAAATATATGTATGTATGAGAATGTGAGATTCACTTCTCTAAATGTAAACACAGAAATATTCTGTCTAACAGAATGGGTTAACATGAGTCCTAAACATACCATTACAAGTAATTATGGTAATATGGAAAAGGGTTTGAAATTTGGTAATAGTTTCAAGCTTCTTTTCCTTTCTTCTTGATGTGGTGGGTTGAACTTGTCTGGTTGCCAGGAGCCCAACAAGCTGCTCTATCATTCCCCCTTCTCAGCTGGACAGCGGAGAGAAAATAAGGTGGAAAACAGCTCATGGGTTGAGATAAGGTAGTTTACTAAAATAAAAGTGAAAGGTTGAACAAGCAAAGGAAAAAATTTCATTACTTCCCATTTGCCAGCAATGTACAGCCACTTCCTGGGAAGCAGGGCTTCCACACATGTGTTGGTCATTCTGGAAGGCAAAGATTTGATATAACAAGTGATCCACTTCTTCCTTATTCTCTTAGCTTTTACATCTGAACTAACATTATATGGTATAGAATATCCCTTTGATCAGTTTGGGCCAGGTGTCCTAGTTGTGTCCCCTCCCAAGATCCTGCCCACCCCTGCCTATGGATGGCGAACAGAATGCTGGGGTGACAGCACTGATGCTGTGCTAGTGCTGCTTAGCAGAAGCCAAAACTTCGGTGTTGCTGCCAACACCTTTCCAGCAGCCAATCCAAAGAACAGCACGGGGAAGGCTGCTCTAGGAAAAAATAACTCCATGGCAGCCACATCCAGTATACTTGCCTCTTCTCTTTGCCTCAAAAACAGTGCATACAAATGTGTGTACAGCCAGAAAACAAAAAGAAGAGATGCTTTTATTCTTGTTCATATATCAGAATCCTAATGTATGTGTGTGTCTATTCTTGGTAAAGGAGTCATCACTTTTGCTCATTCCATAGACAGAGAAAGAATATTGTTAATTCTGTGACATTAATTTGTAGCACAAGTGAAATCATGTCTGGTTTTCAAAGGCTGTTTAGAGCAAATTAATGGCAAGGAATAAAACACAGAACAAAATGCTATTAAACACTGAAGGAGCTGCACTAGATTAAAGACTGTCATGGCACAGTGTGAAATGTAGTCTTAATTTAGTTTGGTTTGATTTTTTTAAATTCCTTTGAATCCCTTCTCAGAGTCGCCAGAGGTTCAATAAGGATAAGTGCTGGGTCCTGCACTTGAGTCTCAACAGCATGTAACCTTGATCGGGGCAGAGTGGCTGGAAAGCTGCCCGGGGGAAAAGACATGGCGATGCTGGTTGAGTGTCTGAACATGAGCCAGTGTGTGCCCAGGTGGCCAAGAAGGCCAATGACATCTTGGCCTGTATCAGCAATAGTGTGGCCAGCAGGACCAGAGCACTGATTGTCCCCCTCTAGTCAGCACTGGTGAGGCCTTATCTTGAATCCTGTGTCCAGTTCCGGGCCCCTCACCACAAGAAAGACATTGAGGTGCTGGAGTGTGTCCAGAGAAGGGCAACAGAGCTGCTGAAGGGACTTGGGCACAAGTCCTGTGAGGAGCAGCTGAGGGAGCTGGGGATGTTTTGTCTGGAGAAAAGGAGGCTGAGGGGAGACTTTATCACTCTACAACTACCTGAAAGGAGGTTGTAGCAAGGTGGGGTTCTGTCTCTTCTTATAGGACAATAAGAAATGGCCTCAAGCTAAGTCACAGAATCACAGAACATTCTGATTTGGAAAAGCTGCACTTGAGGTTTAAATTAGATATTAGGAAAAATTTCTTCACTGAAAGTGTTGATCAGTACTGGAGCAGGCTGCCCTGGGAATGGAGTCACCACTCCTGGCGGTATTTAAAACTTGTAGATGTGGCTCTGAGGGACATGGCTTAGTGGTGGATTTGGCAGGGCTGGGTTAAAAGTTGACTTCAATGATCTTAAAGGTCTTTTCAAACCTAAATGGTTCTATAATTCTATGAACACGTTCTATATTTGAAGCATGAGCTTTTTAAACTTTGTCTTACCACAGCACATTGGTTTTATAAATGTAATTTTAGTACCGGCATACTTTCCATGTCACACTGATAAAATTTTTCTGTTTCCATTTCTTAATGCCAAGCAAAACAATAGTGTTTTCATCAGGTATCGATACATTTTAGGGCCAATATTTGAGTGTTTATAATGGATTTGGTGTTACCACCTGATGCAGTGAGAGATCACCACCACTATTAAAAATAACTGGTTTCCAGGCTTGTAATTTCCTTCAAACACACTAAAGAGAATGTTTTACATGATCACAGTTCAGATGAATAAATGTGTTATGTTGCTGCAGAATGAAGTAAAAAAAGGAGAAAAAAAAAGGAAACAGAAAAATAAAGGGGACAACTTGAAGTTAGATTTAACATAATTCATATCTGGACCACAAATAGGTAGAGATAGTTAGGAATGGAACAAACCAGTATTCAGTAAAACTATTCAGCGCTACTGTTGTAGCAATATAAATACAGGCAAAATAACATTAAACACTATGAATAATATTTTTCAATACTTGAAAGCTACTGGTCCAGCTCTAAAAATGGAATTTGCAAGGATGATTTTAGATCCTCTGACTCCTCACAGGGTAGATAGAGTTGTGACTTTGGAATGGCTTAAGGAAAAACAACTAGTTGATGACTTGAACTTCTTTTGGTGCCATGGATTGATACCTTTGAGCTTCTACATGCTTTACAAGTTACCAAGTAGGTTTTAGTTGTTTAAAGTCTTCTTGTAGCCTTTGATATTTAAGTACTTGATTCATTTTGTATGAATTTAACTTAGAATACAGACTATTTGTTCAGAAATGTGGGGTCTGATGTCTGGAGATTCTCTGACTGGGGGTGAAGGACCCATGAATTTTACGTTTTGGGAGGTGGTTTTCATCCATATACAAAAACTGTATTAAAAGGATGCAGGCTTCATGTGTCCTGCTGAAGCACAAATACCAATAAAGAATACAAAATTTTAGAATCTGAAAAGGCAGGTCTTAAGAAAGCACATCAATGTGTAGCTTGTTGTTTTGGGGTTTTTTATATGCACTTTCAGATCCTACGTTGAAATATAGGAGGAGTTCAAGATTCAGAAACTCAACATTTTATTTATTGTGATTAGCATTGTATCCAGTAGAATAACACTACATTCTTTAACAAAATTTATACCATATTCCTGACTTTATTTTGGGTTGGCTGTGACAGGTAAAAGAGGAGACGGAGGTGTTAATAGACAATGTAAGGGTTATGTAGCTCTGGGGTACTCAGGAGCCATCTGGCTTTTCAAGAATATAGTGTGTCTTTCTGGGAAGGGTTTGCTTTAATTAGCTAAGAACAAAATAAACAATTGATAAAATTACTAGAGCAATGAAAACAATGTTGCTTTTATTAGAAACTCTCTTCTCTGCTAGTACACAGGACGCTCAATATACTTTTAACTGAGGAGTTCAGGGGAAGTTCTGTAATTTCAGTCTGTATTTCTGTTTTTCTCTTTGAATTCAATACAAATGATAGCAAACTAGATATAAATAAAACCAGTCTAGAAAACTGGATTATTCAAGTATTTGAGGTTCAGGTATTGTTTTCTCAGTTTCACACAGCATTGAAAATTGAGCAAGAGGTTGAAATTTAAGCAGACAACTCAGAAAAAACAGTAAAATTGCTAAGTAAGTCCAGTGTTTTTCTCTAAAATTGTTCTATGGAAATATTTATGGTGATTCTCTATTATAAATTTTTAAAACCTCTGAGATAAGTCCTGGACTGATTGTTTCCAACCTTCAACTCTGAAATGTTCTGCTTCACACAGCTTCAGGAAAGTAGTCTAGAGCACCTGATAAAGAAATACTTTAGTAAAACATTAATGTTTAATGGAAAAGTACACCAAAATGATTCAAAGAAGAAAGATAACATTATTATTTTCAGAAGTTGCTACCTATTTTGTATCATCATTATGCTAGTAAAGTTAATAATACACTTTGAGAGAGTGAGGCACTGGTTCTGACATCTGTGAAGTGATTTTTAACAACTAATTTTAAAACATAATGATGCAAATGAGTGCAGATTCTGGCACTTAAATTTTTATTTTTGTGGAAGATACTGTCTCCCTTCAAAGCTATGAAAATATTGGAGCATTTCTATATCATGGCATGCATAACATTCTCTATTACTCTGTAAGATATAGAGTGATAATTCTTATTTTAATAATGTCTATTATATTTTTTGTTTTTCACAAGCTGCATGGTAATTTACATTAACCAAAATAAGGGCAAGTGTGGCTTTTATGTGCTTTTGCTATGCACCTATTCTATGAAAAAGCTCCAAACCATTATTTTATGACACAGTTCAACATGTTGAAATAAAAATTGTCCTATTTTACGTTAAATATTTTTTGGAACAGTGATAAAAGTTCTGGCATTTCAAGACAGAAGGCTACAGGAAAAGGAATACTTTTGAATTCATATCATATGTTGAAATCTATACTCTCTGGTGCAGGTGAGAAATGCAAATTGAAATAATTCTTTCAAAACCTTGACATTTGTCAACAGTTTCTTATATTCCACTCATCAGTTCCTACTGTCAGGAGTCACTGCAGGTAGTGCTGTTAAAAGAACACTAAAATTGGTCATTGTGGCTGATACATCCCCTAATCTGGAAGCTCTGGAAACTCCCTGATCTGTAAACTGTCATAAACAGGTGAAATGGGATTGCATTTCCAGGCTGAACAACCCCAACTTTCTCAGCTTGTCTTTCTAGGAGAGCTACTCCAGCCCTCTGATCATTTTCATGGCCCTTCTCTGTACCTGCACTAACAGGTTGTGCTGGGAGCCACCGAGATGGATGCAGTGCTCCAGGTGGGGCTTCACAAAAGCAGAGGTGAAAGAGGTGATCCTTCACATCCGTTGAGCACTGGTGAGGCCACACCTGGTGAGCCATGTCCAGGTTTTACTACGCAGTACAAGAGACATGAAACTACTGGACTGAGTCCAGTGAAGGGCCCCAAAGATCATTAAGAGAGCGAAGCACCTCTCATACAAGAAAAGGTTGAGAGAGTTAAGACTGTTACCCTGGAATACAATTTGGATCTACGCAGAACAGGGGCAGTTCATCCTTAGAACTGCAGAAGAGAACACAGAGCACCAGAAGGACCACTTCTGTTGATATGAACTCTGCCCAAATGAGCCCAGGGGGAATCCCATCAATACGTAAAACACCTGAAGGGAGAGTGCAAGAAGATGGAGCCAGGCTTTGGTGGTGCCCAGTGACAGGATTAGATACAATAGGCAAGAGCTGAAGCACAAGAGGTTCTCTCTGAATGTCAAGGAGCACTTTTTTTATTGATGGTCACTGGCTTTTGGCACAGGTTGTACAGAGAGGTTGTGAAGTTTTCTTCATTGGAGATATTCAAGAGCTGTCTGGACACGATGCTGAGCCTCCTGCACTACATGACTCTGCTTGACCAGGGCGTTGGACTAGATGACCTCCTGAGGTGCCTTCCAACCTGAGGTATTGTGATTCTGTGATTGTCAGAGCTCGAATGAGTTTATGGTCATAAATTGTGACAGCAAGGATTCAAATGGGATAAAAGAATGACTTTTCCACCAGGAGGACAGTCAAGAAGTGGAACAAGTTGACATGTCTTGAGATTGTGGATTTTCTCTTCAATAGAGGTTTTCAAGGCTGGACTGGACACAGAACTAGGCAACCTAGAATCATAGAATTGTTAAGGTCATTGAATCCAACCTTCAGCTGATCACCAGCTTGTCAACTAGATCATGGCACTAAGTGCCAAGTCCAGTCATTTCTTGAACACTTCAAGGAATGGTGAATCCACTACCTCCCTGGGCAGCCCATGTCAGTGTTTGACAAACCTTTCTGTGAAGAAATTCTTCCTGAAACCTAGTCATATACCTGAAAGATTAAAGATTCAGGTTTGAACCCTGTCCCTCTAAGACTCCATCTCCTATGGTAGTCTCTTAAAGGAAGCGAATTGCCTCTTTTGGGTTTCAGGGAGTTCCGTTCACAGGGAGGAACTGATACCCTTTTATTTGAGCTATTGTCCCTAACCATTGTGATGGCTTCAATGTAACTCTCAGGTTGTACATACGCAAGACTCTTTTGTCATGATTTCACAGTAGGGTATTTCAGTAACAATGCAAATGGTCCCAAAAATTTGAGAGAAAAAACAACCTGAAGAAAGGTGCTAATCAGCCTCTACAAAATTACCTGGCATGGGAATTATCTGAGTATCTAAAAGCATTATGAAAATTCTGGGTCCCATCAAAAAATTATCTGTGCATTTAAGTTTATATATAACAAAATAAAACTGCTTAAATTCACTGAGAAGAAATATACATGTAGGTATTATTTGAATTAAACTAGGGACATAGTCAATTAAACAGTTTTTCTGTTTGGCCTATTCAACCTAGTCAATGTTAGATTTTTTTTTTACCCCAGTGGCTAGGGCCAGTCATGGCAAAAGGCAAAATGTCATAATTAATTGGGCCCAAATTATTGTTGTAGTTTGTCCTAGTTCTGTCAACGAGTAAATCAAAAGCTTTTAATATTATTTTTCTTTATCATATTAGTTAAATAATTATTTTCAAAGAGATAATGACATAAATATATTGAAATACTTGTTTTTGTTTTCATGTAACTGATGGGCATTGCATAAACCAGGCATAATGATCCACAGTTCAGGTGTGTATGCTTTCAAAGTCATTGAAACACCTGAAGAACATGTTATTCTAAAGCAGGGCCTGTGGATTAAATAATCAAATAACAAGTGTGTACTTATAAGCTTTTATGTATAAGCTTTTTATGTATAGCCACACAGACACATAAAGCCCTCGAGGAGAGAACAAAAAGCAAAATAACAAAAAAGTGGAGGGAGAGCAGAACAGGAGGAAAAATTTTACTTATGCTTAAAATGAATGGGATTTTTTTAAATTGCAGTGGAAAAAAATTACTCTAAGCAGGGATATGAGAAAGGTTAAAAAGATACTTTAATAATAAACAAGAGGCAAGTGTCCATGTCAGTCTGCATGCTTCTGGGTTTTGTCAGCAGATATAAGATGTACTGCTATCACTTCAAAGAGTCGTCTTGCTCATACTGGGAAACAGCTGCGAGAAGAAAAATAAGAGGAGAAACAAAGCTTCACTGAAAGAGAAATAAGTGGATCCAATAATTTTAAGCATGTTTTACAATTTCTTTTGTTTAAAGAAATTAATTTGTATGCACGCTGGTGTTGAAGTGATAGCTCCATGGACACTATTATTTGGTGTGCATAACACCTGTTCAATAAAAATATCTGAAGTCTTCAGGAATTCTGGCAGGAACTGCTGCTTTCTCACTCACAAACTGTTGTTCTGTGATGTATTCAGTTTCCATGGAATTATTATGGCAAAAGTTTTTTTCTCAATAAACTTGATGGACTGAATTTTTATTCCTGTGACTAATATGAAACAGTTAAATTGCACTAAAATAGTTTTTCCACATTCTCCTGAAAAATCATAGTATTTTGACACGTAAATCCAATCTGCAACCCGCTGTTGTAACTGAAAAGATTAGGGATTATCCTTAATATTAATTGAAAAACAACGTGTGTCCCTTCCACAACAGAGCGAAATTAATGCAAAAAGGGTGCTATGATGAGCAGCCACCAATGTCTTAGGAAATTCACACATAAGGTTACAGAAATATTTAAAGAAATGTTAGTGATGATCATAGCAGTAATTTGGTAGAAAATGCTCTCTTGGAATCATCTCATTGGAAATGTAGCTTAAAACAAGGTAATATCAGGTTTTATTTTGTCATTTTTCTTTTACAGACACTTCGTTTAGAAAGAATATCAGAATAGTTCTTTATTACTACAATACTGGAGATGCTAAGTCCTTGTTCTCTCAAGAATGTTCTGTGAAAATAACAATAGAAATAGTAAAACAATGAGGCTTTTAAAGCTTCAGAACTGGCAGAGTAAGTATCAGATACATGAGAAAAACTGACAATCTTTTTTCAAACTACAGATTTCAGAAAAATCACAGGATCATCAAGGTTGGAAGAGACCATCAAGATCATCTAGTGCAACTGTAGACCTAGCACCACCATAATCACCCGTAAACCATATCTCCAAGTGTCATACAGACACCTCTTGAACACTTCCAGAGACTGTGACTCCACAGCTTCCCTGGGCAACTTGTTCCAATGCCTAACTACTCTTTTAGTGACAGCTGCTGCTGTACTTTAAAGTATAATTAAATGCAAAGAAATCCCTTTAAAATACTAATGAGAATATTATAAATTAGGTGTTCATTTTGAAGTCCTGCTGAATAAATAAACCCCATATTTTTAAAACATACATAGTCAATAGATTAACTACCAGATTTTAGGTCATATTTGAAACATGTATTTTATAGAGTCACTAGAAAAATAAACTGTGGGCTAAAACCATGGAAAGGAACTGGAATTTATTTAATAAGGTATATTATCTTGAAATGACAAACTATCATTACGTAAAGACAAACCGTCATTACAAAATAAAGATAGTGTAATATTGAAGCGGGTGCACCAAGAGTTGGTCAGTGACTGGGAAATCAAAAAGATATGGCATAAGTCGAAAAACAAATATTGTAAAGGATCAGTAAGAAGAAATACATCAAGTAAGTAATACTAAAGTTAGAAAGCTAAAAAGATCCATTCATGTATATTAGTAAAAGAAGAGTTAGCAAGGAAATCATCTGCATATAGGTAGAGAAGTGTACAGATACAATACAGAAGAGGAAAAGAAAAAAAGTAATAGATATGAAAATGTCTTCAATAACTTTTTACACCTTTTTGTTTCAGCCATCACTGAAAAAAAAGAGTAATTTTAATCACGTACTGCATAGCATACAAATAATTTTGACAGGGAGATAAGAATATGGGCCCGAAGGAAGAAAGAATAAGCAACAAAAGTTTTATGTTATCTGAAGTACAACAAAGCATAAGGAAATTGACCCTAAAGCAACAGAACTAGTCAAAAGGATATTTCAAGTAATGCTTGTTACTTTATAGAATTTCTAGAAAAAGAATATGCATGCCCTAAGAACTAAAAAATGAGGTCTGGAGGAATTATATATCTTCCAGCCTAATTTTTATCTGAGAAATGACTTATCAATATATTTTAAAAAATGAGCTTTAAAGTAAGAAGCATAAGAAAAAGGATAGCTTTTTCAAAAATGCAAAAATAAGCCCTCTTCATTCCTTATCAGCCTAACTATTCTAATCCATAGGGGGAACAACATATGTAATATAGCTTTTTATTTTCCATAGTTGTCACTGTCACACATTATCTCATAACAAAAGTTAGGACACATGGTTCAAATATAATCACAATGTCACAACACACAAGTGTTTGTGGGGAGGAGGAAAGTAAACACTGTATGTATGTGTCAGTGATCACAGTCAAACCAGGAAGGTATATTTTTTAGGCATTGTGTAAGGGTAGGTCCTTGCTATATAGACTAATTAACTTCAGACCTCATTTCAGTCTGTGTTTTCAGTAACCCATGTATTTCAGGTATTTTTGACATACATACGTAAAGGAAAAGTGCATTAATTAATCTTCTTTCTGACTCTTGGATTTGCTTATGTAATTTTAAAAAATATTTGCTAATACAGTTTACTCACTTCCTCTTTGTTCTCTCATCCATAAACTTGATATTGCATCCAAGTTTTACTCTATATGGCATGTTTTAGAGATGCTTGAGATTTCATTTATGTTTTTCTTTTTACCCTGAAATGGGTTCCGCCCATCTGCCAAGGTTATGTTCCTGTAGTGATCAGTAATTAATCATCAGTGATTTGTGATTATAGCCTTGGACCTTGTCTATTGTCCCATGCTTGCACTTTCAAGGCTATTTCTGTCAGCTTCTGCTTGCTGTTTCGGGAGTCCCTGATATAATCCCGTATTTCTTCAGTAGCTATTAAACTGTGGTTTTATTCACACAGCTCAGCCACTCATGAGTATGGCTGTAAGGTCACTGAAAAGTCCACTGTAAACAATATCTGAGCTATTAGAAGACACACATGCATTTAAGTATATTTTTTACTAATTACTGTAAAACCACAGGTTCACTGTCAAAACTGGTTTTTCGATTTTCCTCAAAATAGATCCTTGAATATTTCATGTCTTATTATTGTTGCAAAACTTCCTCATCTAACTTCTTTCATATTAAAAACAAAAGACCATTTGTTTCTGCATTTCTGCACAGGAAATGTCAAAAGACAGGATACTTTTCCTATTTTGGTTTTCTTTGTTTCTCAGGTTTGCTACCAGTTACCAGTATAATTGATCACAAGCTATTTCTAGCTAATCTAAACTCTTTATTGGACCTTTCATAATTTCTTTCAGTGTGTTTAACTTTCATCATTCTGAAATGAAATGTGGTTTTTACACGTTGTGGGGCGTTTTTGGTTGTTTTATTTTGTTTCTTTCTTGTTGGTTTTGATTTTTAATCATATCTTAAGATTTCTGAAGTCTTATTGTAAGTATTTTTTGGTAATTCATCTCTTCCTGTGAATATCAGCACTACTAAAGAAGAAAAAGTGTTTCATAAGTTCCTTGAGATGAGTTTTTTCTGACTTTGAAAATGGGACAATGTGTCCTCATTCCCTATCCTGAAAGGGTACAGGTGGAAAGGGGAAGTACACATATTCTCAGAGTGTTTCACATTGCTAATTTAGTTTTTGTTATGGCCATATTATCCACCTACACTATGGTGCATAGCCAAAAAATAATTCCAGAAGAGAGAGGGAAAAAACCTAAATAATTTATTCTTATTTTCTGCTGTGGCTTGTTTTAAAGTTTCTCTGTGCTTTAAAAAAACATTCTGGTATACCAAACTTATATTATTTCTTTTCTGTTGAAAAGAATAATAGACAGAATAGCAGTGGGGGTTCTGCCTGAATTTCCCAGCAAAAGACTCTGTGATTACACTTAGAGATTCATTTTGAGGTCTTCAGGCTGGAGAAGGTGGAGCTATCTGAACGTAAAACAAACCGGTTAACAATTTTTAACCTCCTACAATAAATTTCTACATTTGGCTTTGTAACAACGAAGATTACTTTCCTACTGGTTACTAGTTCTTTGCATTCCTAATCTAGGTGTTAGTAAATCAGTATTGTCAGTAGAGAAAACTGAGAACTTTTGAAGGCCCTGTGAGGGTATTAAACGGACTCTTTTGTTTTCCATGCAATAAATAAAATCTTAAACGTTTCTTTCTCATTTAATGTATAGCAAACAACTATTAGAAAGATAAAAAACAGAAGGATGCTTAAAACAAGCCCTTCACATGTGGTTTTGTGTTGTTAGTTTCTACTTGGAGCTGCAAACACCAAACTGCCTTTTGAAGAGAAGAGACATAGCAACAGAGATAAAAAATATATTTCTGTAGAACTATAGCTCAGCAAAAGTTAGGACACCTAGGATCTCTCCAGGGAAAATGAAAGAAAAAAAATTATTCTCAAAATCCCATCTACCAGCAGACAGGCCAGGCAGTACTTTTTGAAACTGGGTCACTGTGAAGTCAAGAACACATCTGAGTTCAGAAGAAACTACTGAAAGAAATGAATTTTCCAATGAATTCAACATATAACTAAGAATATTTAGACCTGATGTGTCAATTCTTTGCAGTTTATACTTTACATTTTTTCTTGGACTGAAAAAAAACTCAACAAAAAATTACCAAAACCAAAGGAGTGAATAGGAATTAAATCTGTTTTGCCATCTAAATCTCCTAATGACAAATTAAGAACAGTAGAATTTAGACACCTAAATTCCGATACTAACAACTCAATGTTTCTGTAAATGATCATCCCTGATAGTCTATCAGAATTTTGATACCTTGATATGGGTTTTTTCTTGTCCATCTCTATTCATGTCCTGCATATATAATTCAATACACTTGAGTGCCACAATAATTTCAGAGAGCCATCACTGAAAGAACACAGGTCATGGAAGTCAGTCCTATATTCCCTTTATCTAGTGTTCTATATTCCCTTTATCTAGTGTTCCATCCTAAAGATGTGCTTATACATATTTTGTAAACTCACCTAGATCAGGACATGTCATACAGGGAATGTACTTGTTGAAATACTAGTGGATTCTGAAATTGCTGACAATAGATGCCTGCAAGATATTTCCCTCTCATGCAGCTAAAAAAACCTCAAGATTTTTTTGCATATAATTTACCTCTGGAAAATGATATTGATTAAGTTGTATAAAGAGTGGTATTGAGAAGGAAGAATGCTTAATAACTTCTAAAGCAAACAGAAAAGTTATAGAGAGAAGCATGACTTAGAAACTTCCATTTTCCAGTTTTAATGCATGCTTAGGTGATTTGCTCTGACTCATGTAATGAACTCAAGTTAAATTCTACTTCACCAGCAGTATGGTGTAATACTGCCAAGCCATAAATCATATCTAATCAATTTCTTCAGATGCATTAACTGTATACACAAAATTTATGGTTCTCTTTTTCTTTACAGCTGCTTAACTGCTATCTCCTAACTAAATTATAATGGATTTATTATTAAGGGAGGCAAGTTACTCTTCCTGAGGATAGAAATGCTTAAACAACTAGAACTTAATGCAGGATGTTTACCTGAAACTACCTCATGTGGGAAATGCTGTGAAGTTTTTGAATAAAAATGGATAAATATGCTGTAGATGTATTATAGATGTCCTGTATTCTTGGTCAGCCAACAACATTCTTTTCCTTTAAATTAGGTCTTTGAAGGCAAGTATGTTTGAAGGTAAACTATTATGTTCAACGTTGACACAATTTTGTATGTTTCAACATACATACATTCCAAGTTTCTATGAAGTCAAAATCAAGTCACTTTTAGCAAAAAATTAACAGTGGAAAATAAACGTGTTGTAGATATGTCTGAGGTTTGTGTTAAGCATGTAAATAAATTGTTTCTTTACTTTTGCCTACCTGAGAATTAAAGCAAATTCAGATTCATTTCAAAACCAAGGGAAGCTAATGACAAAGACAATCCAGTGGCCGGCTTTTGAATTAATTCTGAGTGACATCACTTCCTTCTACATCACTGTAAGACAGAAATGATATCTATGACATGATTCAACTACCTATTAAGCTGGCTTGATTTTAAACAACTTAGATTTAATTTCTCTCAAGATATAATACAAATGGAAGATCCATGATTTTCTAAAGAATGTCAGTATATGTTGCTTATAAACATTCTTCCTACAATAATAATAAAAACCCCAGACACTTGCTGTCTCTAGAATGTGTTGTATATTGAAAGTACATAGTGTTTGTTTTTATAAAATACCTTCTGATATAAAAAACCAATAAAAATATCTACAATAAAAATACATACGATTTTATCTGAATTGTATTGACCCCAGACAAAAAGTAATTATTTTAAGCATAAATGTAATAACCATGTAATTCTTAAGGATTTTCATGCTTTTCAATCACGTAAAAAAAAAAACAAAAAAACCCCAAACTTTGAATAAAGGATGCTACTTTTGGAATATAAAGTTGTTGAGTTTAAAGACCATAAATTCCCACCTCCCTGAAGCTTCTCACTCTTCTTTGTACTCAGCTGAAAATAATTGCAGAGGCATACCAAAGCATTTCTATTGAATGTGAATAGATATTTTACCACCTAGATGTGTTTTTCCAGGTTTTTTTTTCTCTTCTTTTTTTTTTTTTTTCTTTTTTCCTCCCTGGTCAGTCTGAAAAATGAATACCTAAATAAATATGCTGCAGAAATATTGCATTGCCTAAGACAGCAAAAAATCCTTTTGAATAGATGAGAGTATTGTCTGAACATTTCATCCAACAAAGAATCCTTTGTTGTTATATGTTGTATTTAGGAGGATGCATGAAATTAGTAACGGTAAAAGGTCAAATATTCAGACTCCAGCAAGCTGCAATGCTAGAAGTAGTACAAATCTCCAATTGAAGTGAATTGGTTGCTACGACTATAAAAGCTGGCAAACAATAATTACAAATTCAGAGTACATATATATTACATTGCCACTAGCATTTGACAGAACCTATTTGCATATCCAGTTTTCAAACCTTAAAAGAAAGCAGCAATGTCTGTGAAGAATTATTTCTTCTTCTCCTTGAAACAACAGAAATAAATTTTTGTTAAAGGTTTAGTCTATGGGAGAAGTTATAGGATAAGACAGGGAATGAGGAATTGATCTGTGTAATGATATTCTTTAGAAAACTAATAGATTTTCTCTCTGTCAAAATGCTGTGGTTCAGCTCTCCTTGCATACAATAGGGAATTTGCACCTATAGACAGGACAAACACAGTCATAGATCTTGAATTATTCCAGCTTTAGAGGTGTTTCAAAGAAATTTTCACCAGAAGTAATCAGTTTTCAGGATAGGTGTTATGAGAGCTATGCACAACCTCTGCTGTCAAAGGACCCATCTACTTAAAATCACCTCCACCCACCCAAAAGAGAAGATGCATAATTTTGCAAAAATAATAATGTAGGTTTATTATTTCTGTGAATATTTTTCAGTACTAGGCAATCAGCATTTTAGTGGTATAATGCTAAAAATACACAACTAAATTTCTCTTAGCAAATTTTCATCTATTCCCATAGAAACAGTTTTCCTTTTCTGTGTCCATAGCTATAAAAAATGAAACAGGAACTATGGAAAACAAAATGAATAATTTGGTCATTGTCATTTTTTCCATGCACTGTATGAAGTGGTGAGCATGATTTCGGAAAAGATCAGCGTGCTCCTGAAGATTTAAAGACCGGCAGGATTCTCATTCCCTGTCACCAGACAGAACAGGGATAGGGCAGGTGTCTCTGAGAGGGCCAGAGTAGCCTTGGCCTATGGGAGCTGGCTCTTCCCTCCTGCTCCCCTCCCATGTAGGGACTTCCTGATGGCAGGAAAAAGGGGCCGGGGATTCACACCTGGATCTCCAAGGAGGACCGCCAGTGTAAGGAGAAAGTGAGGCCCAATGCCAGCATCAGAATAATGCTCCTTCAAGGAAAGAGACAAGAACTCCATCACAAGCTTCACATTCCTCCAGGTAAGAGGACCTGTGTTACTGCAGCTTACTGCAGGGCACTAAACCAGGAATTTCTGTAACTGGACTAATTATGTGGACCAGTGTACTAGTTAAAGCACAGATTGGACTGACAGTAGCAGACTGACAGCTCCACCTATAAAGTATGCTTCATTTTCTTTCTGTGGCAAGATTTTCAGTGTAACAAACAAATCCAATGGCACAAATCAATGTTTTGGGAGTAGAAGACTAGGGCACTAGTGAAAGAGTATACTTCACCACAGCATTGTTCTTTCTCTATAAATACTTTCACAGTTAATCATCCAGAAGCCAGTGAAAATGACAATGGTTTGTGTTAGGGATATTAGGACTGCTGCAACTTCTCCAGTTGCTCCAGCCCAGAATGTCTCCTGCCCCAGTAGCTGGAGGTCAGACCCATGCCCCAAAACTCAGGTGTGAGCTGCAGATGCAGCTGCTGATCTCCTGTAGCTGATACCAATGGCCAGGGGTGCCCACCCCTTGGTCCGACTCCAGTAGCTACTCCCAAATTTTACTCACACACACGCAGGTCTCCCGTGTGTCCTTGCAGCACATACACACACACACAGAGAATACAGAGTGAGATTGTAGTGAGAGGCAGTTAAGAAAAGATGTAACAGGAAGATATAGGAAGACAGGACAGACTGCAGTGATCAAGCACAGGGATCAGCCAGACAAGCACTCTGACAAGTCCTGTTTTACACACTACCAACCCATTTTATAGGCCTATCCTCACCTCTGTTCCCCTCTGCTCCCCTTCCCCTGAATATCAGTTGGCACTGTCCCACTAACCCACTCTACCACGCAGAACCACCAAGTTCTCATTCTCATCCATTGCAAACTCCTGGTTAGCCTTCAGTTTCTTGAAAGCCCATCAATTCCACATACCTGTGGAATTTAACATTGTCTTGCACTGGAATAAGAAAATATAAGAGGCTAGATCGGCTATTTTAGAATAACAAGAATGAAAAATAATCCTAGAGTAATGCTTTACAAGTGAATAATTTAAAAAAAAAAGTTTGCACTTGCAATAAAGGATCTTCAAGACTTGTCTTTATGTATGGTGTAAAAAATTAGGCCTTTGTATTATCTTGGGTTTGTGATGTGTGGGGAAATGGTGAAGTAGAACTGTCCCAGGCAACTAGCAACAAGACAAGAGAAAACGGCCTCGGGCTGGGCCAGGGAAGGCTCAGGTTGGACATCAAGAAGAATTTTTTAATTGAAAGAGTGGTTAACCATTGGAATGGTCTTCTCAAGTAAGTGGTGGAGTCACCATCCATAGAAGTGTTAAAGAAAAGACTGGATGTGACACTTGCTGCTGTGGTTGAGCTGACATTGATTGTGGTGTTTGGTCAAAGGTTGGACTTGATGATGCTGGAAGTCTTTTCCAGCCTTAAAGATTCTGTTGAAATGGAAAGCAGCAGAAGGGAATGATTATGATTTCCGACTTGAAGAGTTTCCTAGGTAACACTTCTGAAGCTAATACACAGTCAATGTCCTGCAGCTTCATCATTTTCAATGAGAGAATAAGATCGCAGGAAATAAGATCGCAGGAAATAAGACTGAGCCTACCATATGTTCATGTTTGCCGAGATATTTCTTTTTTTTTCTACATATAAATTTTGTTCCAGTGGAGCTTGCACACTTCTGACATGTCCAGAACCTGCAGTTTTGACAAGGCCACAGGACAACCAGAACTGTCAAACTTGTAGTACACATATCGCTAGCACAATATAAGTGAAATATGTAATATATTGGGTGTAAATCAGACCTGCTGCTGATGCCAACAATCTGTGTAAGTTGAATAAATTCAGCATGCCCTTAATATGTCAAGCACACTATGTTTGTATACACCAAAAGGGAAACACATTCAGAGAGGGGGCTAATGTTGGGGAGGAGGGTGTATGGGTGCAGTTTACAAAAAATGGATGACACAGAACACAAACATATTCAGATAGCTATATGAGGCTGATGACTATATTTATCTTTGTATTCAGTATTGTGTCTAATTGGCAATATTAAGCTTCTA
Organism: Ifrita kowaldi; assembly: GCA_013398055.1. Classification (NCBI taxonomy): domain Eukaryota; kingdom Metazoa; phylum Chordata; class Aves; order Passeriformes; family Cinclosomatidae; genus Ifrita; species Ifrita kowaldi. The sequence goes on from VZRS01002148.1 coordinate 68,196, forward strand.
GCAGGTGAGAATCTTCGTGGCTGATGCAAGAAAACCACAAAAGATGTAAATACTTTTGTTTCTAAATAAAGTAAAAAAAACCCCATTTATTTTGTTTGGTGTGGTTTTTTTTCTTGGTGATATAATTTTGTTTTTGACTAGTTATATAGTCATTAAGTATTCAAGGAACTCTTTATTAAAAGAGAAAACTTCATTCCCAGAAATATTTATTTGAAGATATCTTGAGAATTTACTGCTTTTAGAAACAAATCTTCAATGAATTTTCATGCTGTTCTTGCTTAAAACCTGAGGAAACAATACTTGCAAGTACTGTTGTACTTGCATGCATGCTTTGGACAGTGTAGTCTATGTTGAACTTCTAAATTTACATAAGGATTATGTAGATGCCCACCAACTGAAAAATTTCTCATAAAATCTATTTCAGAAGCTCAAAAAAAATGAAGTAAAAAAATGCAAAAGTACAATACTTTTCTCGAAGATGCTTTGCACTTCCTGGCATCCACTGGGTAGTCTGATTATTATGAACCTTAAGACTGAAAACTTTTAACAGCAGGTATTAGAAGACTGCTTTCTCTAAATTCATTTTCAGAAAAGATGGATGTCTCTTGGACATTATGTGAATCAAAGCAAAAGCAAAACAAGCTATCAGAATAATAAGTATAATTTAGAAATCCAATCTCAGAGAAAAATATTATTATTAGGCTATTTCAGGAAAAGAAAGCCTGATGTAAATTATTGTCACCATGTGCTTTTCCCTCATATGACAAGACTTTGTACAATTTACAGTCAAGAAACCCAAGTTAAAGGGGTTTCGCAGCTAAGTAATATATTGTTTCATCTTAAACAAAATAATAGCTTAAAAATAAAATAAATACCGTACGTTTACTCTGTAAATGTAAAATATTTACAATTTTGTTAACTACAAAATGAAAGATTTATCTGCTATTAAAAAAAAAATATTGTTGGAGTTTAATTTGAGAAAGGTATAAGGGTGAGTAAAGAAAAAATTCACCATTCTGTTTTGGCTAATTAAGTTAAAAATCATTGTCCCTGGAATTTATATACAAGGTTATCATATAACAGATGTATACATTCCTAATTTTGTCTAAAAAGAGATGGAGTAGATTAATTGCAGCATAATTAGATGTTTTATTGAAAATCATGTTTTATTCATAAATAGATTGTTTAACAGTGACTACTGTTCATTTACCTTGCGGTATCACTTCTTGTTTCACATTGTTTCTCTTCCTCTTAAAAGTAAAGTTCCTGTGACCACCCTGCTTAGCTCCTGCCCTCCAGACCTCTTGGCTATTAAATACATCTTTTATATCTTCGACTTTCTGTTCAGGAAGGATATACAGCTTTCATAGCTTGCCTGTATTTAAACTTTTAATTTTCAAATCCACTAAGACGTTTTTTCCTCTAAACATGGTATTTAATTCCTTAATCTAGAGGTTTTTTACTTACATAATGCTTTCTTTTGCACTGTGAGAGTAAGTGAAAAGCAGTTGGCACATTACAGAACACTTCCATCCTCATCGTCGTCTCCATTTAAAAATTCATTTTTCAATTAAAAAAAAAAAACAAACTGAAAGAGTACTAGAGTACTTCTCAAATATATAATTGGATGGTGAACTAAACATTACTTCACCAAAACACAGGTATCTAGACTTCATAGACATCTCTGCGTATGTTGGTATAAATATGCAAAAGAGGATTAACAATTTTGAGCCTCCTTGGGAAAGTAAGCCCTGTCTTTCTTCACAGGAATGAATGCAGAAGGCTTGTTTTGTCAGCATGTCCAAGTAAGACTAAATTTCAGATGATTAAAAATAAAGTTTCTACACACCTTTTTTTTTTTTTTCAGCTGGAAATTGTTTGAATGCTTTACAGGATAGAATTTACTCCTTTGCTTTGTCAGTTTAATTTCACAGATCACAAAGTCGCCTGCCCACAGACAGAGTAAATGAGTAGCTTCAAATTAATGATCTCTTTCAATAAATTTTCTGATGGAATAAAGCACAGTAAGCAGCGGAAAAGGCACTTAAGTTTTATATTTTTATTAGCTGTAATAATGGATATTATGAAGAAAAAACTGCAGGCATCTCATTTTGAAATCTTTTTTAAGGGAAAGAAAATGGAAAAGGCAATGTGCTAGAAGGTATTCTATGCACCTGTTTGAAGAGGGTTACATTTATTCCCAGGAACATTTAAGAGAGATATTTGATAATATGCTATAAAGCTCTCTTTTTGTCTATTTTGACCATAGAACTGAATGTATGTGATCTGTTCTGTAGCATCTCAGAAGGTTGTCCTAGTTCTGGAGAACCATCTGGAGACTTCATCTTTTCGCAGTTACTTACTAGCAGACCATCACTACATACTTTTCCTCCAAAAATTAATATGAGAAGTATGATGTGTACGAAAGGGGATCACTGAAGTTTCCCAGAAGATGTGTGACTGTAGAGAAGTCTAAACCCAGGTTGTAAAGTTTGAATGCAACTGTAGCTGCAACGTATGAACAGTGTTTTTTAGGAGGGGTTTTGGAAGAACTTGGATCTAACTTAGAGTTTATCACTGTTGGTCTTCAGCTGTCCACACACCAAGAAAAGTGTCAGAAACAAAATTCAGGACTAGAAGGCTATCAAAGTATTGTAAATATTTTCTTTACCCATCTCACTATGAATTCATGATTCTTTTGAAACAGATGTCTGTACAAATTCATAATATTTTAACATAATCACATCTTATGCTTTACCCTCTGAAAGGCTATTCAAAGAATATTGTCTCAGTCTGCAGTAGGATTTTGGATGTTATTTCCTCCCTGAGGCCGAATTTTCTCTTTTCTCTGCGTTTTATGCTGTTCAAATATCACTTGAACAATGTTTATAGTGTGGGGTTTACCTCCATTTACTTTTCATGGACAAAATAAATTATGCATTCATTTATTTTTGTTGCATTGTAAAGCATATGGGCCATTATCCTACAGTAATTAACTACACTTATTGTATTTAATCTATAGTGTGGGTAGGTACCACATTATCACTGGTCTCTGCACCCTGTCATATCACCAAATAAAATAGTACCCTAGGAAGTTTTTGCAAAACGGGCTTTTAATCTTTTCTAATTCTTGTTCTGCTCTTGGATAGCTAGAAATTAGTCATGAAAAAAACTGCAAACATTTCAAAATTGCTTCCGTGCTATGTTTCAGCAAAACTTAGATCTATTTTTTTTTTCAATGCTGAGGACAGATTCTCAAGTTTCGAAGATATTTCAGGGGAGGCAGAGATTGAAAGGATTTTTTTAGCTGCCAATAAGTAATGTAGATAGACAGAGAGGGTAAAACCGGTGTAAAAACCTTTAAATATTTCACTGTCCATATTGGAAGAAGAGAAGAAAAAAGAGGAAAAGTAAAGGGAGAGAGAACAAATGAAGAGAGGATAGAGGAGAGGAAGAAAAGGAAGGGAGAAAGGAAGGGAAGTGAGGAGGGATCTCACGAGTATTGTTTGTCTGAATTGCTCATTTTCTACTCAGAAAAACCCATTTCCAATGATTTTCATCCCCAAATTTACTGCAGAATATTGGAGTTTGATGCAATTTTTAAACACAAGACTGAAAAACTTTTTTTCAGCAACATTTGTTTGTTATGTCTGCAAGAAGGTTGTGAGTTATTAAAATTCTCTGGTTTTTTTCTTTCTCTGCCTTTGTCTCTTGGTTCTTTTACTCAGAGTTTGGCTTGAAACGCAGGAGACGTAGAGTTGCTCTTCAGACTCAGATGTTTATTATTTCTTATCTATGGTACAGCTGCACAGAAAGTGCCTCTAAGTAAACAAGGTGAAAATGGCCCCTCAGTTCTACCTTCCAAGGTCTTTTAAAGCCCAAATTACCCAATTATGGAATGCCAGCTAATTTATTTTTACTTATAATCCAATAACTAATCATTCATTTTCTGCACGGTGGGTTTTTTGAACCAATACCAGATCACCCAGGCTTGAGAAGAAGGAAGAAAAAAGAAGAAGAACTAACCTACACCCAAAATCCTTCATCTTGTTACATGTATGTTACTATAGCCCAGAAACCTAAATCTTCTACATCTCTACATATTCCACCCAGTGATATAACTTTAATTGCACAGCAACAATCTCAGTACTATCACCTAATCTGGGAAGCTTTTCCCAAGGCCTCAGGTCAAATGCAGTGTGCTTTTGAGGATCACTGCCTGTCAGCACTGAAAGACTGAAATTCTCTGAACTCAGGGTTCCAACAGTGAGTCTTAGCCAAAGTTTTTCTAATGCCCTAGTTTTTCTCATTTAGTGACTCCCTTTTAGGCCAAAAAATATCCTAATAATATTATAGGATATATGATAAAAGATTCTTCTCCACAAGCATGAAGAACAATGGCAAACAGTGAAATCCTCATAACCTAATTTGAGAAACAAGAACCCTGGTTCTGCTCCTCCAGGATGGACAACTTCACGAGTCAGTAATGACACTCATTACCAAAAGTAAATGGAAGATGTTCTCCAGACCACCTCAAAAGCTGAGAAGAGTTACTGCCTAGTGGATATGGGACACATTATAAGATGCAGGGGAAGTGCATTTTGGGATTGTACGAGATACCTGGGATGTTTAGAAGAAGAATCAAAGGAAGGAAAAAGGAAGCATTGAGGTTGTTTGGGAGGGATCAATCATGAGAAAATTGATGGGTAAAAGGTATGGTTGTGGGTTTAACAGGCTACTGGTCAGTACATATGTCTGACCATGTTCTGCACCTGATGAACTGTTTTGTTATCTTGAGTTCCACTTCTAATTATTTTCCTGGGTGAGATGTTCTTTCGTATATTCTATGTACCTATTTGTGTGTGTGTGTGTATCCAGAGATTTATATGCCAGCAGATGGACTAGGATCATGGGTCAGAAGGGACAATATTTCTCTGGTACCATCAAGTGGAGCAAGGGAGGGTATATACGCTGGTGAGTGATCCCTAGCAAATACCGAGTCAGACTAGTCAGCCGGTTGGATGAAAGTCTTGGGAGCCCTAAGTTTGTCCCAGGCCAGATAATGACAAGAAGAGATCGCCTGCAGACTGGCTACTGGAGGGACCAGTCGGTCTAAGTCAACTGGTTGGGCGGCTGTTGGGTCAACTGAGAAACACATTTGCATGTGTGCGTGCATGAATGAGGCAGCTGGAGACAGGAAGAGTGTGGGTGTGTGGGTGTGGGTGTGTGTAAGTGGGGGCATGTGTGTACATGCACATTGACCTGCGGGCCTCTGTGACTCATGACAAGATGCCAGCAACTGAGAAGAAACAGGATACAGGGACAGTCTGGAGATCTAGTAGATGAGCTTCATCCTGAACTGCCGTAGAAGAGAATGGAACAAGGCTGCTGATGCTGCTTGTGTTTGTATGAGTGTTGTGTATCCTGACTCTGTTAATTTGCTCACTGGCTGTACTTGCCAATGGATGTGTATTGCATAGATGTGATTTTAAGTGTCTAGCGAAGACATAAACTTCTCCTCTCTACTGGTGGGACTTAGGATCAGGGAACTGAAAAAACCTTGCCTTATCCTGGTTACCAGATTCAGCAATGCCTGATTAGTCTACTCTCTATTTCATCCTAAATAATAAATTGTGTCATTATTTTTAAATTCACCATAACTGTTTCATGTTCCATGACTCACAGAAGAAAAGAGTTAGGAAAAAAGTTTAAAAATTGTGTTTTCAAGAACTTAATCCACAAAAACTGATTTCTGATTTTATATATATATATATATATACACACATATATGTGTGTGTTGAAAAAACCCACAGCTTTTTCTTATAGATTTTCCTTAAGCTCAACTTTAAGTAGAATTCTATATAGTAATTGTAGAAACAGTTCAGAAAGAAAAATCTGCACAAAACTTCATGGAAGACAAATATATTGTGCCTTTTCTAGTTGAATATGTACTCTTAAGTATGTTCCAGTGGCAGGGAAATAAATAAGTATCCAGGTGTTGAGTAAGGATCCCAAACTAAAATGAGGACAAGACTTTAAAAATACAGACAGCAAGAAATAATGAATAATTAACACAGATTAAACAAGTACTTGAAATGGTTTGTTATGCAAATTTACCTTGCCGACTGCAAGCATTTCTCATTAGGGATTTGTTAAATGGATCAGTGAAGGTGTTGCAAATTTGGACTGCTAAAAGAGAAGAACTGCCTGAACCAAATCTGAAAAATGTCAAATGTCTCTTAAGCGAAAAGGATTCCAGCACTTTTTTACCATCCTTGTCAGCAAATTGGACAGTGAGATTGAGTGCACCCTTAGCAGGTTTGCCTGAAAACCCTAAACTGTGTGATGTGGTTGACACACTGGGTGGAAGGGTTGCCACGCAGATGGACCATGATTGGCTTGAGAGGTGGCCCCATGAGAATCTCATGGCCCCATGACAGCCCATGAGAATCTCATGATGTTCAACAAGGTCAAGCACAAGGTCCTACACCTGGGTCAGAGCAGTCCCAAGCACAAATACAGACTGGGTGGTAAATGAATCAAAAATAGCCCTGAGGAGAAGGATTTGGGAATGCTTGTGATGAAAAACTCAGTGTGACCCAGCAGTGTACACTTGCAGCCCAGAAGGACAACCACATCCTGGGCTGTATCAAAAGCAGTGTGACCAGTGGGTCCTGAATTGAGGTGATTCTCCCCCTCTAGTCCTCTCCTGTGAAACATACCTGGACTACGGTGTCCAGCTCTAGGGCCACCAACAGAGGAAAAATATTAAACTGTTAGAATGAGTCCAGAGGAGGGACATTAAGTTCATCACAAGACTGGAACACCTCTCTGTGAAGAGAAGCTGAGAGATTTGGGGCTTTTTGCCCTGGAGAGGAGAAGTATCATGGGGATTTTATTCAGGGTATTGCTCAATATATTAAAACATTTTAACTGGTGTAAGCAGAGTGAGAGCTGTCTGTGGCAATATGCAGGACAGCACAAAATNCCTGCGGGCCTCTGTGACTCATGACAAGATGCCAGCAACTGAGAAGAAACAGGATACAGGGACAGTCTGGAGATCTAGTAGATGAGCTTCATCCTGAACTGCCGTAGAAGAGAATGGAACAAGGCTGCTGATGCTGCTTGTGTTTGTATGAGTGTTGTGTATCCTGACTCTGTTAATTTGCTCACTGGCTGTACTTGCCAATGGATGTGTATTGCATAGATGTGATTTTAAGTGTCTAGCGAAGACATAAACTTCTCCTCTCTACTGGTGGGACTTAGGATCAGGGAACTGAAAAAACCTTGCCTTATCCTGGTTACCAGATTCAGCAATGCCTGATTAGTCTACTCTCTATTTCATCCTAAATAATAAATTGTGTCATTATTTTTAAATTCACCATAACTGTTTCATGTTCCATGACTCACAGAAGAAAAGAGTTAGGAAAAAAGTTTAAAAATTGTGTTTTCAAGAACTTAATCCACAAAAACTGATTTCTGATTTTATATATATATATATATATACACACATATATGTGTGTGTTGGAAAAACCCACAGCTTTTTCTTATAGATTTTCCTTAAGCTCAACTTTAAGTAGAATTCTATATAGTAATTGTAGAAACAGTTCAGAAAGAAAAATCTGCACAAAACTTCATGGAAGACAAATATATTGTGCCTTTTCTAGTTGAATATGTACTCTTAAGTATGTTCCAGTGGCAGGGAAATAAATAAGTATCCAGGTGTTGAGTAAGGATCCCAAACTAAAATGAGGACAAGACTTTAAAAATACAGACAGCAAGAAATAATGAATAATTAACACAGATTAAACAAGTACTTGAAATGGTTTGTTATGCAAATTTACCTTGCCGACTGCAAGCATTTCTCATTAGGGATTTGTTAAATGGATCAGTGAAGGTGTTGCAAATTTGGACTGCTAAAAGAGAAGAACTGCCTGAACCAAATCTGAAAAATGTCAAATGTCTCTTAAGCGAAAAGGATTCCAGCACTTTTTTACCATCCTTGTCAGCAAATTGGACAGTGAGATTGAGTGCACCCTTAGCAGGTTTGCCTGAAAACCCTAAACTGTGTGATGTGGTTGACACACTGGGTGGAAGGGTTGCCACGCAGATGGACCATGATTGGCTTGAGAGGTGGCCCCATGAGAATCTCATGGCCCCATGACAGCCCATGAGAATCTCATGATGTTCNCATGACAGCCCATGAGAATCTCATGATGTTCAACAAGGTCAAGCACAAGGTCCTACACCTGGGTCAGAGCAGTCCCAAGCACAAATACAGACTGGGTGGTAAATGAATCAAAAATAGCCCTGAGGAGAAGGATTTGGGAATGCTTGTGATGAAAAACTCAGTGTGACCCAGCAGTGTACACTTGCAGCCCAGAAGGACAACCACATCCTGGGCTGTATCAAAAGCAGTGTGACCAGTGGGTCCTGAATTGAGGTGATTCTCCCCCTCTAGTCCTCTCCTGTGAAACATACCTGGACTACGGTGTCCAGCTCTAGGGCCACCAACAGAGGAAAAATATTAAACTGTTAGAATGAGTCCAGAGGAGGGACATTAAGTTCATCACAAGACTGGAACACCTCTCTGTGAAGAGAAGCTGAGAGATTTGGGGCTTTTTGCCCTGGAGAGGAGAAGTATCATGGGGATTTTATTCAGGGTATTGCTCAATATATTAAAACATTTTAACTGGTGTAAGCAGAGTGAGAGCTGTCTGTGGCAATATGCAGGACAGCACAAAATCCGTATTGGAAGAGTTCTTACACTAATCAGTTAACAGTTTTATTGTGGAGGTCTGAAGTGTAGTGCCTCACCTTGACTGACATCTGTTCATGCCCATGTATTCACACTGTCTTGCTGATGGTGACTACAGCCCTAACTAGAATTTTCAGTGTATAGTCGACATTAAAATATGCTAAAAGCAAGACAGTAACAGTATATGGTTTTGTCTGTCAATTAACATATATCTTTTAATTTTAGTGTGGTATCATATGAGTTATGGGGATTAATGGACTTGCTCTGATTTTGCTTATGAAAACAGAGCTATGAATAGGAAATTTTTACCAGACGTTTGCCATTATTTTCTGGGATTAATCTTCTGTTGCAACACAAGGTATTTATTTTATTATACTTTACAAAACAGTGGTAGGTAAAGTTTAAGTATATTCATAGATTGAAATTTTACTTTAATTCATTGTGGACAATGGTTTTGTCCTTGGTGTTAATTTAGAACAGGATAAAAAAAAAGAAAAAAAAAAACTATGTTGCAAAATTGCTTACAAAACAAATGTGCAAATATTTTCATGAAGACAATCACTGATGCAGGTATGAAAATTAACTGCTTTGGTTACCAGCCAGCACTTGGACAGGCACAAACTAGAGCAGAAGTGAGATTTGTATGGAACATCATGGGCACATCTTCATGTTGAAGAAGATAGGCAATTTTGCCATAAAGCACAGAAGAGTCATTCCAGGGCAACGTAGCTGAATTTTTTAAAAGAAGGAATGAAATAGCATATTCACTAAATCATTGTTAATGTAATAATTAATTTTAATTAGACTCAGAAATTAACATATGCATGGTAAGTTCAGAAAGTATGCATAGAGTTTTTCACTTCCCTTTTTTACCTTTTTAATATGAAAATCCATGTGTAGAAAATTCAGGAAGGCTGATGTGAGAACCAGGATTGGATACAGTTTCTGTTTGCTTGCTAGCATTGCAAGTGAAAGAGTTGTTGAAAGAGTCGTTGTATGGTGAAAGAAATGTAGAAAACTAAAATGAAAACCCCATTTTTTTTCAACCCAGGACTTTTTCTCTGGACAGTAGTTATTGTGATTGTTATTAGTAACTATTCCCAATACCTTCAAAAATAGTATTTATTTGGTCTTGTTAAATGCTTGTGTTGTTTATTAATATAACTTAAAACAAAGAGTAAGTACAGCCCATTATTGTGATTATAAATACAATTTTATTCTGCTTTTATTAAATCTTTAGCTATCCAGATCAATCTTCATTTCTTTTTATACTGTAGTTTTAAACACTCTGTCAATTTCAATTTTTTTTCTCTGAAATTATATTCCATGACTGGAAACAAAATTTTGTTTTATCCAGTGCATTTCTACAGTCTTGTTTTATGACCTCTATCATTTTGTCCCACTTTTTCCATCTGTACTGTGACGATAATAATTTTAATATTTCCTTTTCTATTGACATAATAAGTGAAGGATGACATGGGGGAGAAAGAGGCTTGGACAGCTGAACTAATTAAAGGGCTTCAAATGCTGGCTGAGTGAAATACTACAAATACATGTATCACCATCTGCTTGCTTATTGATCTTACTAGTAACACCATTGTTTTCTTTTCAAAATAATTTGCTAGCAAAGGTAATATTTGTTTCTGTACTTACTTGTACACATATTTGCACCTACCATGATACATTTAGCAAAGTGTTGCCTGTTATCTCAGATAACATTTCACCAACTCCATACTGTTATCTCAGAAAAAAACTCTCTGTCACTGGTCCAAGCTTCACATTCAATGTAACAAAAGGCTATTCTGTATTTGATCTATGGAGCTTTCTATTTTCCTTACCTTGCAGTACATTATTTTAGTCTACTGTATCTCTTTGTTGGCCTTTTGTTAACTAGTGCTTGCTTGGTTGGTAGCTTTGCCCTTGGGCAAGGGTTTGATGAGCTTGTGAATGGGCATGATGCCATCCAAACAGATGTGATAGAAAATAATCAGCCAACAGGCCCTCTGTATGTATAAAATATGCTTGTAAAGGGCAAGATTCTAATCTGGAAATGTTCAAATAACTGCTTACACCATGTAGTATTTGGATGAAGGATCTACCATTGTTGATCTAGTTTGAATTCTACTTAAAAGCTTTGCTTTCAAACAAGGGAAAAGTTTCTGATGTCACACAGAGGAGCATTTTATATTGTTAGAAATAAAAATCGTTTTGCTAGTAGAGCAAAGGAATTCCCCTTCTTTTTTTTTTCCTTTTGAGTAAGATACTTCATGCAGTGTGCCAAATCTGATTTCTAAACTTTAGTTTCAGGAATAATGAGTTACGTAACAGTTTAAGCATTGACTTTTATCTCACTTAAATACAGGCACTCAAATAATGAATCCTTTTTTTAGATTACTTATAAAGTATCTTTTCCCTCAAAGGGAAAAAGTACTTTCTGGAGATTGCCACTCAACCTTACTATCATCACTCTCTAATGTGTAAAAGTATACCTTCTAGAACATCCTGCCATTTATTTTCATTTTTGCTGTAGCCTTATATTGATTTTGTGTGGACAGATTTTGGTAATGGGGCAACAACAGGAGTGGTTGCCAGAAGCTTCCCTTATGTTTGATAGAGCCAATGCCAGACAGCTCCAAGAAGGACCCACTGCTGGCCAAGGCCAAGCCCATCACTGACAGTGCCTTGGTATAACATATATAAGAAGGGAAAAAACCTGCTGTGCAAAAGTAACTTAAAAAAAAGTGTGAAAATATGTGAAAGCAACAGACCTGCAGACACCAAGGTCAGTGAGGAAAGAGGGGGACTAGGTTCTCCAGGTGCCAGGGCAGAGACTCCCCTGCAGCTTGTGGTGAAGGCCATAGGGAGGCAGGCTGACCCTGCAGCCCGTGGAAGTCCATGATGGAGCGAAGATCCACCTGCAGTCTGCAGATGATCCCTTTCCAGAACAGGTGGATGTGCCCTGAAGGCACTGGAACCCCATGGGAATTCTGCACCTGAGCAGGCTTCTGGTAAGACCTGTGGACTTGCAAAAAGAGGAGTTACAATGGAGCAGGTTTGATGGCAGGATTTGCCACCCCATGGGGGTCAGCGCTGGAGCAGCCTGCTCCTGAAGGACTTTCACCCAATACTGGGACAGAGACAGATTGTGAGGAGTCCTCCCCCTGAGGAAGAAGGAGCAGCACAGACAGCCTGTGATGAACTGACCCCCATTCCCCATCCCTCTGTGCCACTGAGGGGGACGAGATAGAAAACTCATGACTAAATTTGAGCCTGGGAAGAAGGAAGGGGTGGGGAGAAGGTGTTTTAAGATTTAGTTTTTATTTTTCATTATCCTACTCTGATTCGATCGGTAATAAATTAATTTCCCCATCCTGAGTCCGTTTTGCCTATCACAGTAACTGCTGGGTGATCTGTCCTTGTCCTTATCTCAACCCATGAGCCTTTTGCTCACGTATTTTGTCTCCCCTGTCCAGTTGAGGAGATGGATGATAGTGTCTTTGGTTGGTAGCTGGCATCAAGCCAGTTTCAACCCATCACAAGACTTTACAAATAAAGTGAGATAAAGCTTTGGACCACTAAATCGTTAATTTAATTAATAATTAAATAAATAAGATTGGTTGGTGTAGTGGCTTGGCTTTCCCCTCATAATGTTGTACTCTCATTGTATCTGTATTTGTGTACATAGGCTCAGGGTGGTCCTCCTTTAGTCCTGATTGTAGTTTCTTTCTATTATTTTTAAGATCTTTTTATTTCACATCATCCTTTGCTTGCCAGCCTGGTCCACTTCTTGCTCCTCTGACTATGAGTCATCTTCTCCCTCTCTTGATGCACGTTTTTTCAAAACTCTCATCACCAGGTTGACAAGGCTGATAATTTTTTTTTTCCCTCACCTGTAGACCCATAACTGAATTGAATAATAAGGATGGACTCATCATACAGACCATAAGCATCTACATTTAAACTCCCAAATTTCCAAATCTCTGTATTGTTGCCCAGTGTCTTAGTAAGTACTAACTTTAGAGTAGACTCCAGTGTTCCAGCTTCAGCTGTAGCTGACTGTATTGACTATCACTGCTAATTATAATAAGATTTGAGAGACCTGGATATCATGTAGATTCTAATATTCAGTGTTCTCCTCAGGTGTTCCCTAAGCATTCAGCACCATCTGGAGTGTCCGAAATTACCCGTCTTGACCTCCAGCTACTAACTTGGAAACGTTGATATATTCTCTATATTCTGTGTCAAATCTTCTCTGTTTTCTGAGATATCCTAAGGACCTTAGTAGATACCAGTACCTGCTTTAAGGTAGCTGGTTGGAGCTGTTAGAGACCTAAATCTCCCCCTAAATGTTTTCAAGGGTCTAAGAACTAAAGTAGAGCTTGGAGCTATTATTATCCTAGCACTGGGGAAGAAATTGGGAGAAATAAGTCCTTCTTTATTTTGCTTTAGACATTTTTGCCAGGCAGACAGAAGCACAGTTCCAAAGCAGACACAGATCTTCAATTGCTTGCTCAACCAGCTTAGGATCTAGAAGCTACATACATCCATTACATGGACTGAGGCACATTGAAAAAAACACCATTTTAGGTATAAGCACTTGTCATAGGCATTTAGTTGCAGCAGAGTGTGAAGATAATAATGAATATAAACCCATGAGAAAATGGGCTTTTTAAGTCCTATGGCACAGAGGGCAACTTGTTTGCTATATTTTTTGAATAGTGGATGTTACAATTCTGCAAAATATTACCAAGCAACATAATAATAGAAACACAGACAAAAATTTTATTTTTGCTTTCTCAGTTAAAAAAAAAATATAATTTATTCCTCACTTTATATTTTAGAACTTACCTAGCATTTAAAAACTCTAAATCTCTTTGCAACCCTATTTCAATATCTGATATTGCCATTAGCTAATAAATCAGTAGAACAGCTGTGATTATTCCCACTATTTATGTAATCTTAGGACCAGCAGACATTTACTACTCCTAGTCTGCATTTTGCTTGAAAATGCAATAATGAAAAAATGCACTTTCACTGACTCTCAGGTACCTCTGTCTGTTACTAGATAAGGCAAACTAATGAAGAAGCAAACATTAATGGTACCATCATTTCATTTTAGAACAATCACTTCATTTTAGGTGAGAGAAAAATCAAATAATTGTGTCTAGGCACATTCTTGGTGTCCAAATAAATGTTAAAGAGAGTGATGCACTTTTCCAATTGATTTTTCACACAAGGTAAATCTTTTTGTAGTGCTTGCTCACTAAGTGAATAGCAGAGTATGGATTCTGTTGACATTTTTTCAGTAAAAGTTCATTTTTCTGATGCACAACTAAAATGTAAATGAACAATGCATTAGACAAAAGCTTTTAAATCAGAATGTTTTCCTTTTTTTAACTATTTCATTAAAACAAATAGCAGAATTTTTCTTTTACTTCTCCCATCACTCCCCAACCCCAAATAATTTGTCAAGGGTTGGACATTCAGATGTACTTCACTAAAAAGAAGGAAGTGAGCAACCTTAAGGAAAATATCCAAAACATTGTGTTTCATGATAGTTCTGTCTTAAGAACAAAAGTTCATATATGAAATGCAGATGAAGCTCGAAACCTTGAATATTTCTATGAAGCTAAAGTGTCATTCTTAAGCCAACCACAGTGATGCCTTTATCAAAAGCAATTCTGTGATACCTCTGTTCAATAGCATTTATGAAAAGTACCTAGCTAAAAGAAAACTTTTCTTCAGTCTTATATACATTTTTTTCAGTCCATTTGGCCAATGAATTAGGAATCCAGTGAAATCTTATTCAGGAAAAGAACTGTATTATTTTTCACAAGCAGAAATGGCTTAATCATAATGTTTTATTTGTCATTATTTATTATTAGCCCCTCTCAGACTCATAAATCTTCATCCTTAACTCACAGTTCTCTTAACCTTTAACTGGTTAAGTACTTGCAGCCCTTAATTAGTTTCCCATTTCAAAGCTTTCAGATTCTTGGCAGACCTTCTAGATCCCTTCTGCATCGAACAAAAACACCCACCAACTCCATCCAGTCACTATATTTCTTAGTATAGATTTTAATACCTGACAAGAAGTTAATCCTCCTTCAGCCAGAGATTCCATGACTGCTTAGAGAGAGTTAGTACAGACAGTTATATCTGCTCTTCCTCTTGTGTTACAACATGAAATCTGTATTGCCTGCATCCCACAGAGAGCTGCTAAAACCGCTTTTTGTGCATTTTAAGCCTATAGGGTGATGTGTTGTAATAGTAAATCATTCTGGCCAGGCTCACTGCAGGCTTCTTCCCGTAGCTCTGGTATGATGAAAGTGGTTAAATGAAATATAGCTCTGGTCTGAACTGAACAGAGCTATCCAAAAAGGAAGGGCAGAGGGAAGATATTGCAAGTAATACCAATCTCTCCTTTCTTTCCTCATTGTCACTGAGATTGAGTGAATTCTTAAAGTAGGTATAGGAGAAGCCACCCAGCACTTTATATATTTTTCTTTATCCCCTTCTCTCCTCACCACCCTGTTGAGATAAGGGCTGTTTTCCAAGCATCCTAAGAAATGTGGATTGGTGCATTACTGGCAGTTCTATACGAGAACAGCAGACTCTGAGGTGTACTTTGCTGCTACCCTTCATCAACAACAGGGTGGCAATGTCCAGGGCCAGGAATCATGGATCTTTTACTTTTTCATTATGTGTGTTGGTCAAAGGCTTTACCCAGTTAAGTTGCACCTCAGTAGAAGAAATTGGGGGCTTAACAAGGAAGAAAAAGGTGTAGAGAGTCAAAAGATTCAAAGTGGAAAACTTCTTTTTATTATATCTGAGGACTGACAGTCTATCTATTTATGCTCTGTTTTTTCCAGTTTTCATTAATGCCATAGCCTTCCTTCTTACTCCCTTCTTAGAGTTTTAGTATCTCTTTGCTCCATGTCCCTCTAGAAACTCTGGTTTCATTTTCTATTTATAAAAGGTTCTGTCTGAACTACACTGCACCAGCCAGCATTTGGAAGCACGAAACCTTTCTGCCACCCAGCCACATCCTTTTAGCAAACATCCAGTACATATTAAATAAATAACTCTAGTTTCTTACTGCATTCGGTTTGAATAGCAATGTTTTACTAGCAGGATAGAGGCTTAAGTCATGGCTTCTGCAAAAAGACACCAGGAGCTGCCCCTGTATTCAACAAAGCTGATTTTAAGATGGACCCTTACTTTGTTAAAGCCAAGCCCATCAGCAATCTGTGATAACATATTTCAGAAAGGGTAAAACCTGCTGTGCAGCAGCTGTGTGAGAAAGGAGTGAGAAAGTGTGGCAGAAACAACTCTGTAGATACCAAGGTCAGCAAACGAGGGGAATGAGGTGCTCCAGGAGCAGAGATTCCCCTGAGGCCTCTGGTGCAGACCGTGGTGAAGCAGCTGTGCCCCTGCAGCCCATGGAGGACCAGGGTGGAGCACAGATCCACCTGCAGCCCATAGAGGACCCCACACCAGAGCAGGTGAATGTGCTATGAGAATCTGCATGCCAGGAACAGCTCATGCTGGAGCTTGCTGGCTGGAACAGAGGCCTGTGATGAGTACACACAGGACCAAGCTTCCTAGCAAGAACTATAACCTGTGGGAAGCACATCCCAGAGCATTTCTTGAAGAACTGCAGCCTGTAAAAAGGACGCACGCTGGAGAAAATTGGGAAGGACTCCATCATATGGTAGGAGCCCCATCCTAGAGCTGGAGAAAAGAGTGAGAAGGAAAGAGAGACAGAGACAAAGCATTGTGAGGTGACACCAACCCACATTCCTCGTCCATACTATACCACTCAAGGCAGGAGGAGATAGAAAATTTATTAGTACAATTGAGACAGGGAAGAAGAATTGGGATGAGAAAGGTGTTTTCAGTTTTGTTTTTATTTCTCATTATCCTATTCTGTTATTAATCAGCAACAAATTAATTTCCATCAAGTCAGGTTTGTTTTGCCTATGATGGTAAATGGCTTTGATCCACAAGTTTTTTCATAATATTTTCTTCCCTTTTCCTGCTGAGGTGACAGAGCTTTGTCAACAAAGGAAAAAGGGTAAGTTATGTTACAGTCATGGTAGTATTAAAAAGAATGAATGTAGATGTACCTCAAAACTGCAGCATATGTTCTGAAGGATGGGATTACTATGAATGCTACAACAGTCAGAGTTACTAATAGACCAAAGAGGCCTAGAGGAAAAAAAAAGCCTGACTCATCTTCAAAAATTCAGGATGTTTTTAGGTTTTGGCCTGTTTAAAAAGCAATGATGTCTTTAATGGAGGAAAAAGATCAGGAAAGAAAAGAGAAATGTGCAAAATACATTTTCAGTGATGTAAAACATGCTACTCTGACATTAAATAGCCAGTCTGTTTTTCACACACAGAGAGGATTTCTGATGGAGCCCTAGGTAGTATTTGGAGAAAGGGGCCATCTCAGAACTCCAAAGGGCCAGCATAGAGAAAAGACATTCTATGACTGTAGAAATCATCTGATTCTGCTAAAATTCTACAACTATGATACTAGTTGGCCAAATGACAACAGTAGCAGAGAAGGAAGCAAAATAAAACCGACTTTTATGACCTCTTTCTTGGGAAGTCTGTGCAAGACCACTATCTCCTTAGTCCTGGTCTGGATGTTTTCCAGAAAACATGGAGACTTACAAAGGAAACAATATTGACTATAAAATAGTTTTACTAGAGGACCAATATATTAAAAAATAAGTTTTTCATCATAAGACATTAAAATTTCAATTTCTTTTAGCTCTGAAAGAAGGTTTTGAGGGTTAAAATGTATAAACATGTTGTTTCCTGTTTGTCTTTATGGCATGATTTTGTTCATCAAATTTTGTTGAGTTTATTAATTGTAGAAATCCTTAAATGTATAAAGAACATGTATTCAAACAAGCTTGCATTAACCATAAAGGATGTGAGGATTTTATATCTAAATAACTTCAAAAGCAAAAAGTGAAATTTGCTCTTGAAATTTTGCTGTTGCTATGATTGATGGAAAGTTTCTTTGTAGCAGTAAATGCTGAAAGTTTAAAGGAATTTTCTTCATCTTTAGGAAATTTGCTCAGTTCATACTTGTCTGGCATTTTACTGATGTTTGAGTTCAAAGAAAAATAAAAGAGGACTTCTTCCTCCTGAGTACTTCAACAAATCTGACTTTTAGGATTGGTTCAGCTCTTTTTAATTCAGCACTTGATTTCAAGTAATTTTTTCAAGGCACTAATGAGTCTGTCTTGTGATTCTCTGCAAATGGCTGTTGAACAGGACCATGATTCTATGATCACTTGAACATCTAAGGTTTCCCCTTTGGTTGTCTCACTTACTTCTCACATAAAATTAATTTTCTTATTTTGGCTCTCAGTACAAAACCTTTTTCTACTTTTAATTGCTAAAATGAACACATCTGATAACATCTTTGATTGTCTTCTCTGCTAGCCTGTAATTGGTCAGTTTCTCATTTGCTCTTATTGCTGTCACTAATTCTCTAAACATATACTGTGTCAACAAGCTTATCTGCTTGGAAATGGCACTCATTCTAAAGTTCTATATTCTATTATTTGAAATGTAACCTAAAGTCTGTCTGAGTCCTGTGAAGTTACTGTAGTGTGTTATCTAACAGATTATATTTTCCAGAATCTCTATTATCACAAGAATCTGATCCATATTATTCACTCCTCTAGAAAAGTCACTGACATACTTTGTCTTCAGCATCCTTGCAAATATCAGTTGAATAAGTCAGTGCTTAATATGTCTTTCACTTGTTCTTCTCATCCTTCTTGTAGAAGAGTCTTTGTATGCTCATGCTTGCTCTTTTCTGAAATTGATGTTAAGTATCTTCTGGATGATGTAATTTTTGTATTTCTCATATTTTCTTTCAAGCTTGTGGAAGTCTCAGATTTTTTAGTCCACATTATTTCCCCTTCCTGCATTCATACTTGTCAAGCTTTTTACTGGTATTTTTACTTTTTCTTGCAAGAATTCAGAGATTTGCTTTTCTTCATTTATTTGAGGTATGCCTCTCCTTAGAGAATGTTCTCCAGGCTTATTCCAGCTCCTGTAATTGCACATCTTACAGCTTTTCAAAATCTTCTTTCCATCACTTATTCATTTCCTATCCGTAGTAATTTGTCAACACTTGTCTCTCACTGCCAACATCTTCAGTTCAGGTCTTTCAGTCATCTGCTTTATCTCATCACACAAAGCCCGAGGCACATTTCTGCTCACATATTCTTGTGCTACTTTGCATTCTTTGCTTATTGTTTGCTCCTGTATTGAATTTCTGTTTTGTCAATTTGCTGTATTCTGCTTTCAGAATTAACTCTTGCATTTTATTCTTGTTCAATGGCTTTTAACTGTTCGTCATTTTATGCCTCATTTATTATCTTCATGTCTTTAGTTTATAATATTGTTTCTCTGGCTGATCCTCTAATATGACAGTTGTCTAGTTGTCTCATGTGCTTTCTCTATATTTATTAATTTCTCCAAGTAGTTTCATGGAATGAATCAAGCTTTCTTTATACTCAAATGGGACAATTTGGTCCAAATGAAATTCCATTTTGTCTCTTAGCAAAAATATTAATCCCTTTCTTCACCCAGGATAAGATAAAATTTTTCCCTTACAAATTTTTGTAAATTACGGTTAACTTATACTTAGTTTATGAGCAGACAAAATCAGTCTTGACATCTTTCCCAATAGCGGTGAAATGGAGATTACCCAGCAATACCTGAAAGAAGTTTTGCAGAAATAGAGATGGGGGTCCTGATGGAAACCAAGTTGAATGAGAGCCAGCAGCACACCCTTGCTGTGGGGAAGGCCAGCTCCACACTGGACTCCATCAGGCAGATCACAGCACCCAATTAGAAGTAGCCAGTGGGTGCAAAGAAGTAATTGCTCATCACTATTCATCAGTCATAAGGCTTCACCTGCAGAAGGGCACGGTACTGATACAGTCAGAAGCACCCAGATATGAGGAAAGCATTTGCAAACTGAAAAAGTTTCAAAAGTGGCCTCAAAGGTGGCTGAAGTCTTGGATGGGGAGAGTGAGAACTCTGAGTTTATTCATCCTGAAGAAGAGACCTGATTCTGATGCCCTGCCCTCAGAAAAGGCAATTGCTTTTCTTTAGATGCCACTGAGTAGTAATAGAGAAAAAAAATCGAACTTTTCTCAGAGGTGCACAGTGGAAGGGTGACGGACCAGAGGAAACAAGCAGCAGCAAGAACAATTCCAAATAGATATAAAAACAAAAAAGCAAACAAGCTAAAATCACAGTGACAGTTGTGAAAAAGTGAAATAGGCTGCCCAGAGAGGTTGTGAAGTCTCCATCACTTGAAAGTTGGGCACAGCTCTAAGCAATGTCATATAGTCTGACATTACTCTGGTAAAAGCAGCTGTCCCTCTCAATCTAAATTATTCCATATTTATGCAAATACAGTTCTGAAATGCAATTATTGCTGAAAATGTGTATGTAAGATCACAGCCTCAACTTTCTGAAATGTGTTTTTAAAGAGAGAATAAATAGCATGAATCAGAATACAATCATTAGAAGTAGACAAGGAAGTTGAGCAGCTAACCCAAATCTGTTTTCCTTCAAGTTTTACAAGATCAGCTGCTACCCACCACTACAGGTTTTTTTCCTGTTAAGGAACTGAGTAAAAAATTGACCAGTGCTAGTCTGTATGTGAGCCTGAACAGATGAAAGGGGTTAATGATGTTGTGTTGGAATTCATGAATTCTCAGATGTGGGGTGCTGCATGGAGATTGTAGAAAATCAGGATATGGCTTATACAGTTTTGGATATAATTCTCCGATAAATTTACACTCATTATGGACCACTCAAGAATATATAGCCTACCAGCAGAGCAGAAAGGCTTTTAAAGCTAAATTATTTTTCTTAAAAAAAAAGTACACAAACCATGCACAGGTGTAATGTACTGCAGCCTGGAAAACAATGCATAACCTCTACTCTATACCTTTCTGTTCTACATTATGCTGAATGATAATTGTATTGGTTTGAAAACAAA
>VZRS01002150.1:1735-26935 GCA_013398055.1 Ifrita kowaldi
CTACCTTTGTTTTGAGGGCAGGGCAGCGCCGGCCCCGGCCCTGCCGCCCGGTGCCCCATACGGCTCCCGGCCCCCGCCGCCTCCGGGATGCTGCCCCGGGGGTCCGGGCACAGGGGGCGACCCGGCCCCGGCGCCGCGGGGGTTCCGCGGGTGCGGACGGGTGCACCGGCCCGGGACACCCCGTTGGGGCATCCCCGCACGCCGGCGGTGCCTCGGCATCCCCGGCCCCCTCGGTGCCTCCAGCCCGGCATCGTCGCCCGCACCGGCCCCTGCTCCCCCTCTCCCAAATCTCCTCCCCCGCTCCAAATCCGCGGCCGCGCCGCCGCCGCGAGCCGAGTCAAGTCACGAAGTCAAACTTCAAGCCCGGAACGATCAATGAAGAGTTTTGCCGTCCGTGGCGCCTCGTGCTTCCTGGCACTAAAATAAATGCAAGAAATCGAAACTTAATTACTTGAAAGAAATCCAGAAATCCCTCTGCATAATTTATCCAGGCATTTTTCGTGGCGTTTGTGTTGAATGCACGCGTTTAACTCCGCACGCTCCTCTCCCCAGCGCCGCCCCCCTCGGCAGGAGCGGGGCGCCGGGCGGACGGGGGGTGCGGGCCCGGCCACGCAGACCCCCGGACCCTCGGACCCTGCCCGGTCGAGGGCGAGGGGGGAAGAGAAGGGAGAAAAACGCATTTCTGCCCCTCTCTTTTCCCTTAGCCGAGAGCATCTCCCGGGGCAGGGTGGCAAGCGGGAGCCTTTCCTCCCCGCCTGCAGGGTCTGAGCCCTGAGCCAGGCACTCCGCAGATATTTTCTGATCAGGAGTGCCTGGCATAACAAGCTGAGCCTCCTAAGCGCGATGGGAAGCGCCAATAAAGTAACTCGGTTATTCTGACAAATTTCCCCCTGTCTTTGATGATCCCCCCGTGGATCCCATGCTCCTTCTCATGGATGGGGTACGACGCCTGGAAGCTGGGGGTGGGACCCTGACTGGCAATGCAGCCACGGCCTCCTCACTCGCCATCCAGCCCGGCTGATGAGAGCCCTGCCTGGTGAGCCTTTTGCTGAATTCATTAGGACTGGAAGTCTGCCGGCTCGGGAGCAAACTTTATCATAGACACCTCATCGAGAACTTGAAGTAATGTTATGAAAGAATGAAAAATACATTTGGGAGCTGCCTGGAAACTGAAGTACATTTTGATTTAACTTACATTAACAGAAACCTAATGTAGAAGTGAAGGGATCTAACAAAACCATTAATAATTTAAAAATAATTACAGATAGTCTATCCTTACTATTCATAACCACTCAACATTTTAGACAAAGAAAGCTGAATATTCTTCATGGGAGAACGATGTGAGCAGACTGCTAAGCAGGAGCCGTCCAGCTCGCACTGCTTCTCCTCTGCTCACACACACTGCACATTCCCTACAGCACCCAGGACACTATCCCAAAAGTGCTTTTCCAAGAGGGAGGGTGGAGGTGGAGACAAGCCCTGTCTTTGTACAGGGCTTTTTGGCAGTCATTTTGGTGTGGATGTCAGCCTCTATTCTTTGTTGGAGCTGCAGTTTGAGGCGGGCCCAGTGTGGCAGTGGGGCACCAAGAATGCTGCCATGCCTCCTCAGGTTCTTTCAAGGCTCTGCCAGCCCTGGAGACCTCAGGAAAGGCCTTTTTCGTCCATAGCCTTGGCTAAAACCAGTGGCAATGGTGACTCTCCTGCCCTCTGTTCTGTGCCATCTAGCTGGTATCAGCACAGCAATCACCTGCTTGGCTTGCCATGGTGCTGTACAAAAGTTATTTTTAATATCTTCATTTTAATCCAAGTTTCCATTGAATGATTTGTAGCTCAAGGGTCGTGAGTGTCCTGCAAGGCTGTGATTTTGCCTGTATTTCTGCTTGTCTGAATTTGGTTTTGGGTTTCTTTTTTTTTTTTGAGATACACCTGCTGTCTAAACACTGCAAAATCAGAGCAGCTGGATGTGCAGCAAACTTCACAGCTCTTCCTTAGAAATCAAGATAAAATTGTGAAGAGGGGAATTCAGACATAAAGTGGCTTCTAAAGGAAGAAAAACACTGGATAATACAAAGCAGATAAATTCGGATCTAACTCTCACAGGAACACAGGAACCCACCTTGCAAATAGTCTCATGGGTGGGACCCCTCCCCAACCACATCCTCAACTCCTACTTGCATTGAAAACATTAAGATCTCATGGATCATTAAAAAAAAAAATCCTATAAATCACAGCGTGAATGTCCTTGGGACTCCACTCTTGCTGATTTAGATGAAACCCTGGTATCTCAGATTAGCCTTCATTAATTATTTTCATTAATTCCCCTTGTTATAGATGTATTATCACAAATCATATTCCAAACACATTCCCTAATTAAGCACGAAATTCCTCTCTCCCTCCGTATGCCATTTAACTGGAGCAATGAGGACGCGTGTGTTCAGCCTGGTGCCTGGAGGCTGGAGCCAGGCACTCGGTGCAACAAAAGATGGTGCTTACACTTCAGATATCTTTCAGGACTTGCTCTAACTTAGGGAAAATATTGTGATTTTTAATTTGATCACCAGCATGCGCATGTCCTCAGCTCGGAGATCTTAGCCCTTGTAAATTTGCAGTGTCTTCCATCTACTTCTCCAGGGTTTTCAAGGTAAATCTGAGTTCTTTTTCCTCCCCTTCTGCCATGCAAGGTGTTGGCTGATTTCTTTACGTGTCCCCAGGATTCACCAGGCAGCCTTCTCCTTTCAGCCAGGATGAAAAAACTGTGACAGTTGACATGCATTGGAAAAAGTGATGAAAACCTCGTGTTTCTGAGCAGGCACAGTTGTGTCACTGAGTTGGTGTTGTACCCCAGAGCCAATAAATTGTGTGTTAAAATACTTATTTAGGGAGACAGGGTCCTGTGGCCCTGTGTGAGAGGTGCACAATGTAATTTTGGTGAGGTCTGGCATGGACTCACCCTGCTGCAGGAATAGGTGGTGGAAAATGTCTGGGGACTACTGTTTTCTTCCTTTGATTCTATGTCCACACAGTCAGAGCATGGTGGGACTGGAACCTGGCTGGTGGGGAAGGCCCACTAGGCCCAGCATCTCCTGGAAATATGAGATGTGTGCTGGAGCATCGGTCCATGCAAGGCCAGGCACGCTGAGCTCAGACCTAGCCCTGGAAAACCAGGCTTTAGTTCCCAGTAGATGTATCTGTGCATAACAGCAATGATAATGTTGGGGGGTGTCCACCTTACATGTGGGCACAGACACTTAGTTAAGTTTTATTCAAAGCTAATCACAAATCCTCTTCCTTTTTTATTGGTTAAAATTCAGCAGAAATGCTTCCCACCTTTTGTACAACCTCCGGGCACACATCAAAGCCCTTCCCTTCCCACACAGAGCATGGGCAGGCATCCATCTGTGCTCCCTATCCCTTTTTATAAATGAAGAATTGTACGTTTTGAAGCCTGTTTAATATAATGAAATCACGTTGTGAAACGCATCTTCAGCTTGCATCAACGTTTCCTGTTGGAAGCAGCGGGTTAGGAGTGTGTTATCACGTATCTTTCCCAGTCCTGAGACAGCCATTGAATTCCAGTGAAATCTCTTACAAAGGCAATCAAGACGATCAATGGGAGTTTTGCCAGGAACATCAAAGCTTATTAAATGGTTCTGTGTTAAGAACTGCAAACACACAGACAGGCAGGAAAGAAGACAGCTCAGAAAATGGAACTGTGAAGGTAAAGAAAAATTGAAGAAAAGAAATGATGCCCAGAAAAAAAAAAAAAAAACCACACCCAGGAGATTAATAATTGACAGATGTATATACAGCCAATCCAAAGCAGAGTTTAAAATGCAGACAACTCAGTCTATAGCATGTAACACAAACTTCTGTTGAGGCATTTACTCACAAGGACTTCTGTCCACACATCCTGCTTTAAATATTTCGCTGAATTGGGGTGAACTAAATTCATGCTTAACTTCTTTACTGTTTGTTTTGACAGGGGAAACCTGGGACAACCCAAAGAGGCTGTCATTTGAAACCTTTCAAATCACCAAGCTGCATGTGTCTGACTCTGTGTCTGTTGCTGTGTATGTATAGGAAATGCAGAATCAAATCATATTTTTACTTGTTAATCCCTTAGCAGTTCCGCTGCCTGGTAGGTGCCCTGACATGGTGAACTTTCTTGAGCAAAATGCATTTTGCTTTCCTTGTTTAGGCCAGCGTGTTTCCTTGGGTAAGTGAATTTGTTGCTGTATACCCATGAGACGAGAAAACACTTCCTAACAGGTCCCAGCATCCCTGTCTTTCCCAGCGACCTGGGCTCCCAGTGCGCTCGCCTGCCTCTGAAAGCGTTCCTGCTGGGTCCAGACACTCTAGCCCAAAGTAGGCCAAAATGGTGGAGAGGTTTTTGGCCTTTTCGTGGTGTTGTTTTTTTTTTTTCCCTGTTTGCTTGTCATGGATAATTAGGGGTTTATTTAATGGCATGATTTTGCTTTTGTTTTTATTAGCTCGATATAATTTGTAATAGTGTTTGTGCACACTTTCAAATAAGGAGGTTGGATCTGAAGAGGCTTTTACAGCCATTTGAACCGGTCTGCTGTGAGTGCTGACAGCTGTGCGATGGCTTTTAGTGAGCGGGGATGCACTCGGGAGTGCCCTGCTTGGAATCGGGCCCTGCGCTGCTGAAGGGCGGGGTCCTGCCAGGGTTTCCACGGCAGAGTCGGGAGGGGAGGGAAGAGAAGAGAAGGGATGAGGAGCGGCAGGGTGGGGTGGGGTGCACCGCCCCCCATCCATATAAATACAGCTGGGGCAACCAGGAAATTAAATGCAGTTTGTGGTAGTGAGTAGAAGGTTTGGGGTTTTCTGGGGGGTTTGTTTTGTTTGTTTTTTTTTTTCCCCAGGAGGCTGAGGCAGCCCAGGTGCCGGAGAGGTGAGCTCAGGACCACGATTCCCCCGGCCCTTCTCTTTCTCCCTCCGTGGTTCCAGTGATACTTTAGTGCCGTAGTGGCCAGCGACAGCCAGAGCTCCTCTGTGTTCCCATGGATAAACCCAGGGTCAGGCCCTGGGGAGCCCTGAAAGTTTGCTCTGGGAAGGGTGACTCCTGGAATTGCTTCCAGAGAATTTGGCTGTGTGCCCTGGTGTTGGCTGCCTGGCCCTACTGTCTGTTTCTAGGGAACTGGGAAAACTCCTCTCCTCAGCCATAGCCAGAAGCAAATCCTGCTCCAAGTGCCCAGCAGACGGTTGTGACTCGCCTGCTGCAAGAATATGCCAGAAGTCTGTGTTGGAATGAAATATGGTTTAGTTCTTACTTCATGTCTCTCCACCACCTGATGCCCTTCCGTGTCCCCAGAAGGATGTTTCATGGCATGTCACAGTAGGTTGCAGGGCACGTGTCAAGTGAGGGAGAAGGTGGCTCAATCTCTGCTCATCAATTGCTCACAATACTTAAAAATGAACCAGAAGACCAGACAAGTTCAGGAACCTGACAAGTAAGGGTTAAGTGCCTGGAGATCAAAGCCACAGAAGTTAATCAATTAGCAAGGCCCAGCTGCTTCAGATACTGAAAGGTGGTGGTGGGACAAGCCCAGAACAGGTGGGTAGAGAGAACATCTTCCTGCAGGCAAGTGAGGGAAAGGAAGTGATGAGAAGAGTTTTGCTCTATTTGATTCACAGTTGTGCTCCAGCTGTGGGTGGGAGCCTGGCTTGGGAAGGGAGGCAGGCAGGTCTGGTTTGGGAGCTGCTGCAGAGGTCAGAAGGCTTGTGTGGGGTTTGATGTTCAATATTCATACAGCTGTGCTTTAGCAGGGCAAGCTCTCTACACACGGCTGTCGTTTTCACAATCTTGTGGATAAGCTGTGTCAGCACAGCTTTTATAAATCCCATTTTTACCAAAGATTTATGATGTAGCTGTAAATGTGTGCTCTGGACTGGTATCTTCTGTAGAGGGTTTTAGCGAGGAATCTTATTTTTAGAGGGTTAGTGCATTTATTTTCCATGCCTAAGATACACAATGAAAAATGTAATTTATAATGTGGCATAATAAAAATGGATGATGTTGAAGGGGATAGCAGACTTTCTTCTGTACCTGCACAATTTATCTTTTTGGTAACATTTTGACAATGATTTTACACATTCATTGTAATGGTGTGAGAGGTAGTGACAGTGGGTCAGGCAACAGAAGGAGCTGCTGTGTCAACATTGCCCCTAACCAAGACCACTATCTGTGTATAAAGAAGCCAAGCTGGTTAAAGAGGGAGGGAAGAAACATTAATTCAGCAAAGGTACATGACTAGATTTTGCTTTTATTTATTCCACTTTAAGCCAGAAAAAGCTTGAGTGAATTGGAAGCATCTTTGCTGCATTAACACATGTGTGAATGCTCCAAACATTTCAATGTTCTTTAAAAATTCAGCCAGACCTGGGAATAGCTGGGTAGCTTTCTTCTGAGAGCTGAGATGTGCTGCTCTTTGGCAAGACTGTCTATTTTAAAGAGGCAGTCCAATGTTAAATCTGGCTTCAAAACAGGCTGCAATTCACTACTTGAGTTTGTGTGGTGCTGCCTCATCTGTTGTAAGGTAAGATTTCATTGCAATAATCAACTTTTTTTTTTTCATAAATCAAGCTGTTCCATGTAAAATGGTGGAAAACAACAGATTTCTGCATCTGTATGAGCAGTGGCTGGTTTTCCTCAAACTCAGGGACTTTGTGCTCCTGAAGGGCCACTGGCATCTGCAGAGCAAAAGCCATGGAAATGAAAAATGAAAGCAGGACTGGTGCATTTTTGGTGGTCAAAGCTCCTGCCAAGTCAAAGATCAGCCATCAAATCAGAGTTTGAGCTGAACCTAGAGGAGAGACAGGCTGTACTAGTAGTACTAAAACTAAGGAACTGCTGAGTGGAATTTGCAGTCTTATTTTGCTGTGGAGGTTTGCTTGTTATTTTTTTGTTTGTTTTTCCAGTTAAAGAAATTGCTGGCAAACCAGAGACTACAAAAACTTAGTCCTTTAGTGCATACACACAGTTACCTCTCGAAATCATCATCCCTCTATCTTATGCGAGCAGAAATTCTTATGTAAGTTGGCACTTCCCTGTTTGTTAGTAAATGTATGTATAACTTGGACCTTACATTCTATACTGGCACCCATCAGAATATTAAGATTTCAGGTAATAGCATTGCTTAGGTCAGGGCTATAACATCAGTTCTTGAACCCTTTCTGGTAGTAAAAAAAACCCAGCTATAAGTTAACAAAGAAATTATTTCAGGTTTTGTGATGTTCTTGCCAACTCCTTTCTTACCCCTCTTTGAGAGTTTGTCTAAGTAGGAGCAAGGAAGGAGGAACATCCTCTTTTAGATAAATCTTCCCCAAGAGTTTTGCACAGGACATAAATGAGAAATTTGGCCTTTATCTGAACGAGGAACAAATTTGGTTGTCTGTGTCTCCTTTAGATTGCTAAAATTTTGCTATTCAGAACTTGCTTGAAGTCTACCAATAGTTTATGCTTATGTGCAAATAACTGTTTGTTTTTTTTTTTTTTAAATCTGCTCCTGATTGCTGTAATCTGTCATGAAAAGTGAGAACAGCATTTTAAAGCAGGTGGAGGACAGTGGGATCACAGGTGATGGCAGAGCAGGATGTGAGCAGGATGCAGATGCCTTCTGAGAGGGTAGCTTTTGTTGTTTAGAAAGGTCTGTGTTTCACAGGAAAAGCAGTAGAGGACAGAGAGTACTTGGTGCTAGAGGGGAAAAAGTAAACCACTGCTTCTTCATGGTTTTGCTCCTCTGTTGTGGTGAAATTTAGTGCTGTAAAGGATGGGGTTTTTAAACTTTTTGTGAATCCTTGACTGTGCAGAACGAAAATCTTCCTTCAGGACTGGTCCAAGGTATGGAACAAACATGCCCAAGGACTGGGTACTGATCAACTTACAACCTTCTACCTCAGGTCTCAATCACTCTTCTGACTTGCTGATACAAAAATCCCATGCCCATCACCAAAACAAAGTGAAATAGGGGAGGGCTATAGAAACATGAAAATCTAAGCAGGAATTTAAAAAATCCATCCTGGTGAGTGGCTGGGATGAGGTAAGGGAGCAGTCATTGCACTGCTTAGTGTAGCCCACGTAGGGCACCTGGATGCTCCAGTCCTGAGCATCAACAGCCTGGGAGAAAGGAGAGATCCCAGCAGGCCATGAATATAGGCAGGGGGTGAGGAGTGCATGCTGCTCCTGGGGGCTGCCAGGACCTCATGGGGAGGCCGAGCTGTCAAGTAGGAAGATGAGTTTGCTGTGGATTAACGTGGTGGTTTTGTTATCATAAACTCGGCTGGTAGTGGAGGAAGTCTGGGGTTTGCATAACTGCAAGGGAGAGTCCTGAGAGAAGGTGTTGGGTGTTCAGGCTCAGTCTGTCACACACCCAGACTGTGGGTGGTTGGAGTCTGCAATTTTTAGAAGCAATTAATATGAGAAAAAACCCCACTGACTTAGTGAGGTGAAGCAAATATCGTACATTTCAGTACTAATTCAAAAGGGTTTTTTCATCTTTGCACTTAGCTAATGCAGTGCAGGAATTTCGTTTTTTTCCCTCTCAATTTGAATTGAATCAAGATTTTAATCCCATTTATTTCATGATCATGCTCCAGAAAATCCTATACAAAAGTGCTGTGGCTACTGACTGATAAACGATGTGTTCAGCGTTTAGAAACCAGCCCCTGACAGCTGTTTTCTGTTTGACGTTTCTTACTGGCTCCACGTTTTCAGAAGTTCAGATTTCCTAGGCCCAGGTGCCATCCAGCCTGGTAACCACCTCAAATTCACCTTTCCTGTTGTTACTCTATCATGTTCAGTGAGAGTCCGATTGCAAACAGCTGAAATTGGATGCTAATTCCCTGTGTGCAGGGCATGCTGGAGTCTTGTGTCCTGCTGGTCTTGGAGTGAATTGAACACAGGAGATTCGGCAGTAGGTGGACTTGATCATTTTGATTTTTGTAAGAAGCTGACCAACCAATGCCAGTGGAGGACAATTCCTCTTAATTATTTTGAGTCATCAAGCGGCTTTAGTAACCAGGGTGACCCATGAGCATGAGGGTGCCTGCTCTTTTCCGGGCAGGAGTGGGTCCTGGCAGAGCTGGGCTCTGCCCACTCCTGGCCCCTGGAGCTCAGCTGTGGGATAGTGCTGAGTTGTCAGCTCCTCAGTGTCCTCTGGCACTCATTTATGTGCTGGGAAGGCTTCTGGCTGGAGTCTTCAGAGGCCGCTACGACACCAATAAGTAAAAGTTAATTGCAAATTTATTTCCACGTAGCAAAAAGGGAAAAACACTTGGGGCCAGTTTCCTTTAAAGAAAAAGGGAGGAAAAGCCTGTTCTACACCCATTTGATTAACCTGTGCTGTTAATCACTGCCAGGTTTATGAACCTCTATTACAAACTTGTTACTCCAAGGGGTTTCAGTTCACTGATTGAAAAACAGCTTTAGGGCCTGGGTAGGTACGAGTAGCAAGAAGTACAAGTAGCAGTGCTGAGCCTTTGAAGAGGTGTATAAATAATTAGCAACATATTTCATGTGGACTCTTTCGTCAAGATATCCTGTCAGACCTGGGATTTTATCAGAACATGACAAAAATGTAGAAAGAGCTCTACATTTATTCCAGCGTAACAATGTTGATATCTAAAATAACTTGCTGCATTGGAAGCTATTTTAGGTCACAGGTAACAGCTCTGCACTGCTGAACTGCTCTATCTGCTGAGGCTTCTTCAGAAAGCAGAAGGTGTCTGAAAGGTTCTTTACACTCTCGAGTCTTTTGAATTTTTAGATCCTTATTTCATGTTTGCAAAACATACAACGCAGGTGAAAACCTGAACTGCATCTTAATAAAGCAAAGTGATGAATAAATAGTAACCCATGCAACTTCAGAAGCTGGAGGGTAATACAGCAGGTAAAATAGAAAACAAAGGAGGGAACTTCTCAAAACTCTCCAGTGCAGGGGGGGCGAGGGGAGAGAAACACCACCAACCAACCAACCAACCAACCTCTAGAGCACATCCTGCCATACACATCCCTGCCCATGGCAGGGGAGTAGGGACCAGATGATCTTCAAGGTCCCCTTCCAGCTCGAACCATTCTATGAATCTGTGATACCCATGTATCTCACTCAAAGGTGACAAAAACTTTGTTCTTATTAGTGAACAACAGGCTCAAAGCCTAATGAAAATTACCTATCTGGAAGCTGATGGCATTGCAAAGTGTCTTACACACCGAGCCCAACACTGGTTTAATCATAGTTTGGTTTAGCATCATTCCAGTTGGTTTAAGTTTGCTGTTTATTCTGTTGTTTTGGGGTTTGTTGTCCTGTTTCTGTGGAAAAACAATTTGCTTTTTAGAGCAATTCCTTCTGCTCTCCCGTTTTCAAATGCTAATCCCTATCTCTGGGGAACAGCCCCACCTCCTTGCATACAGCTTTGCTCATTCCCACCTGGAGGAGCTCAGTGGGCTTTAGCATGAGTTTTGTCCAAGGAAGAATTCATTTAATTCACTCAACATCACCCAGCACCTGCTGGTGCGTGTGGGGCCCCTATGAGCAATCCATGCACTCAGACACAGAGGTTATTTCAGCAGAAGTGTGTCGGTCTCTGATATTTTCAGAAATGCTAATGGGACTTCCATGAGGTTGGGACTTTGAATTTGGAAACTAAAGCCAGGATTAACTTCAGTTGTTTAGAGCACTTGCTCTATTAACCTGAATAGAATCAAGATTTCACTCTTCATCTTTTTTACTAAGGCTTTCTGCCCAGCTTTGAAGTCTGGAAGAATAAATCAAATTCAAAGAGTGAACTTCATTTTTGCCTCCAGTTCAAATGTTTGGGCTGAGTGGAGGTAATCTAAGTGCAAGACCATAGGTCAGTGAATTTCTAAGTCACGGGCATGAGGCATTTTCTGCCCCTTCTACTTACATTAGGAGTACACAGACCTGTTTAGATAATGACTACAGTTTTTTTTTTAATCACTTTAATGCTTGTGTGCATTTGTATTTTAAGAGTCTAGCACTTAGGTACCAGGTGAAATACCCATAGATACAAAGACAGCTTTTCTCCTTAACAAAGCTTATCCTTCCCACCTTGCTTTTAACCTGGAAGAAAGGCTGTGGAAATCCATGGGCATTACCAAGGCAAAGTATGCAAAGGAAAAAGCAGGTTCATGTTTTTTTTCCAGCTTCAGTCTCTTGTGGTGTCTGCTGGAAGCTGACATTCAGTTGTGTATTCCATATCCCCCTGTCAGACTGACTTCTTTGGTAGCCACCTCTATGGCGGGTTTGGGTGTTGTTTCCACAGTAGTCCACGGGGCAGGTATTACCCTTGACAGGTGAGTGGAAGCAGTGCCACTCAGGCATTATTTTTAATATGCTAACCAGGAAAACGAGCCTTTTAAGTGCCTGACTTGCAGGAGGTCATCATTAGTCTGTCAAGGTATTCCTTTGCTGCCGTCTTCTACAAATGTATTTGATATGGCAACTCCCAGTTATGCTGTTTTGAGCAGACAAGACGCACTGTTTATGAAAACAGACTTCTTAAAAGCAAGCTGTGGTGGCGGGTAAAGGAGGAGAGGTTGTTTACAATATTTTAAGCCAAACGGTTCCTTTGGCAGGAGGTTTTCTGTAACAAGTGAGAACAACAAGAATTAGCTCTCTCAGCACTTCAACAAGCAGAGATTTTTGTCTGTAATGAGAAGAATGAGACTTGTTTGACATAAACTACAAAACAACACAGCAAAGATGAAGAAGGAGGGCAGAAATACATTACTGGAGGTGAGAAGAAACAACTTCACTGCTCTGCTGTGAATTCGAGATTCTCGCTCATTATAATGTATAATTACAGCTGGCATCATTCCAGAGGAGGGGTTGAAAGAAGGTAGGTCTTACCAACTGTGCTAAATCCTGTTGGGGAACTGACCACAGCAGCATCCCACCTGAGCTTGTGTAATCCAAAAGATTCCTGTTTTATTCTTCTGTACCAGGTCCTTCTTTATGCGGATATGCAAATTCTCTTTGGACTCCTGAGATTTGAAAACTGATTAGAATTTTTATGTTCCTTCGTTAAGGGTAAAAATAGGCTATCCCAAGACAGGCAGCCCCCCAAATTATATACTGATCTGAGAAAATGGGAATACCTTACTGTTGCCATTAAATGAATAACTTCTTTCAGCGATCATGGTTGTGCCTCTTCTGAAATTTTTGCTGTCTTTCTGAAATTTTTAGCTGATTAGTGATACATTCACTAGTGCCAGATTCTATTTCCTTGAAGTAGTCCACTCATCATGTGTCATTAAAAAGCTCATCTTAGGTTTACTCTCTATATCTAGTATGTGACAGAGCACAGCAGTGAGATTGTGTGTTGCTATCCTGATTTCCTCTACATTCCTCCCAAGGGACAAAGCTTGAACTTAGAGACTGGGATGAAGTTTGGCTAACTGTGTGTGGGTAGACTATGTCTTTGCAGCCTCTAGGACGTGGGCTTTGTTTTTAGAAACAATGGTGGACCTGGCTACTGTAGGACAAAGTGAGTATTTTTTGATTTCAAGCTTGGGGTGGTTGTTGGTGATCTGTAATGGAACCTGATTTCCTTCTATGACAAGATGATCTGCTGGTCAACAGTGACTGAACATGAGCCAGCTGTGCCCAGGTGGCCAAGAAGGCAAATGGCACCTGGCCTGGATCAGCAATAGTGTGGCCAGAGGGACCAGGGCAGGGATTGTCCCCATACTCGGCACTGGTGAGGCTGCACCTTGAGTGCTGTGTCCCGTTCTGGGCCCCTCAGTGCAAGAAAGACACTGAGGGGCTGGAGCGAGTCTGGAGAAGGGCAGTGGAGCTGGGGAAGGGTCTGGAGCACAAATCCTGTGAGGAGCAGCTGAGGGAGCTGGGGGTGTTTAGCCTGGGGAAGGGGAGGCTCAGAGGAGACCTTATCACTCTCTACACTCCCTGATAGAAGGTTGAGCTGGGTAGGGATCGGTCTCTTCTCCCAGGTAACAAGTGACTGGACCAGAGAAAATGGCTTCAGGTTGCACCAGGGGAGGTTTAGGTTCGATATTAGAAAATATTTCTTCACCAAAAGTGTTGTCAGGCATTGGAACAGGCTGCCCAGGGCAGTGGTGGAGTTACCACCCCTGGAGGTATTTAAAAGATGGGTAAATGTGACACTTAGGGACATGGTTTAGTGATGGACCTGGCAGTGCTGGGTTAATGGTTAGACTTTGATCCTAAAGGTATTTTTCAACCTAAATAATTTAGTAATTCTATGATTCTAAGTCTTATCTGTGCAGATTTCCTTCTGTTTGGACACAACCCTGTGCTGCTTATTAATATTTCATTTGTGCTCATGCACGCTGCTAAGAGTGGTGCTTATCTACGCATAAAAAGGCTATTAATAACTGATCCTGTATGTACCTATTATTTGTCAGAATCTTATTACAGAAGCAATTCTTTTTGCCCAATTCCACCCTGGTGCTAGAGGCTCCACCTACTTATGCTTATATCATCTCCATGCCAGCCCATAATTTTTTGATTATGCATATGAGAATAGCTAAGAAAATCAAGATGCCTAAGGATCTTGAAGCAACTCAATAACTTTTACAGAAGAGTTTAAGAAGAATTATTTGGGACTATTTATTCCTTTTATTTCCTGCTGGCAATGCTATTTCCTTCACTAGAGATATCTGGGGGAAGTAAAAATGTGTGTTAGAGCCAAAGGGGTGTCAGTTTCACTGTATTTTACCTACAGAATTCGGTTTAGACCCTGGTCTGTTATGAAGCAATAAAAAGGGTTAATGGGATTATAATCAAAGATGCAAAACCAGGTTAGGTCTGCTAAGCAAAAAAATGAGAATTACATTGAAGTTAACATTTATGGGGTTACCCCTACTTAGAAAGGAGAAAACCATGCATGCCTTGTGTGAGCATCTGGATATATATTTTAAAAATGAGGTTATATATGGTCTACTGGACTATATTTTTTGTCTATATGATAAAAGATTTATTAAAATCAGCAAGAGGAAAATTAATGAAGAGAGTTCTTGCAATTTTAGGTCTATGGTGTCTGTTTGGAGAACAGGGTATTTTTTTGTTGGTGTGGGGTTTTTTCCCCCTCAACACTGGTATGAACTTTAATTAAACCAGGTACCCATATGTTTACATAGAAAGACAAATAGTCTGTTTATTTCAGCAGCTGTTCAACAAGCCACCAGCACAATCAATTAGATTAATCCCAGGAAATAAAACTTGAAATAAAGATGATATCTGAAATCATTTTTATTCATGGTTAGAGACCACGCAGATTCTTTTGACAAGTTGAAAAATCTTATGGGTGATGTTGAAAACTTCAATGTACAAGTGCTAATTCAATTTGAGGGCAAAAAAACCCTGTCTTGATAGAATGGTTTCTGCAGAGATATTACTGGAATAGCAAACCCCCAAGCAATACAAAGGCAGCCTGAGTATTGTATGCTCATTACCTGAATTTTCAAACACTTAACAACTGTGAAAAGTATGAATATGCAAAGCTTCCAGACTCTGACCAACATTTCCCTTTTTCTCTTCTATTCCTGGAACGAAAAAGCCAGTGGTTTATGTCAGTGCATATATATAACTGCCATTAGCTCAATTTAAAGTTGCATATGATATAAGGTCACAGGTCTCTAACTCAGCAGAGCATTTAAGTAAATCAGCCTCTTCACCAACTGCAGCACCTGAAATATGTGTGTGAGTGCTCTGTTGAACTGGGGCTAAAATTTCATCTCTTGTATCTTCACAGCTGTTCTACAGGGGAGATAAAAGGTGGACCTTGCATGGACAGCACGATATTAAGAATTTATTGAATCACAACAGCAGAGATTTAAAATGCTAAAATGGGAATGAATTCTTGCCTTTAATGGTGAGGATCCTAAATAGTCATACTCTTCTCTAGAAGGTAAGACACAGAAAAGAGAGACTTGCACTGAATGTCTTATATGAGGGAATGGTTTGAATAAGAATTGCCATCCCATGTGGAAGACCCCTTGACCTCCGTGAGCATTTCAGGGGCTTACTGCCAGGTTGAGTCTGAAGGCTGCAGAGGCAGTGTTAATTTGCCTAATTTTAAGTTCTGGGCCAGATCATGCTAGCTCTTGTTTGCATATATAGTCCATTATGTCTGAATATTTTGTGGCAGCATTTTATGAAAGGTAACGTATCAGCCCTGATGTTGTAACTGGAAGTATGAAATACCACAAATTGTACATCACAGTTATTCTGGCATTGTTGCCTGACCCTTATCTTTTGCTTTTTCTCACATGAGCAGTGCCACCAAGTATTGATAGACAAAAAAACCCCCTGAGATTTCTGTGCAAGACTTGGGGTCCTGTGCTTACTGATGAATGCTCAAAGCTTTAATATCTAATCTTGAACAAGGTTCTGTGGGTTTTTTTAAAGCTAAAATGTTGCTGTAAATAAAGAACACCACTCTCTGCAGGTTAAGGCTAACGGGTCAATAACAAATCTGTTTATATTAGATTGTCTCTTAAATATAAGAAAAACATGTTTTAAAAATTAAAAAGCTGAAGAATGGCACATAAAAAAGCAGTTGATGTGCAATGAATGCTTTTGTCTTTTACAAGCCAAGTTTTTATTCTGTACAGGCATTAAAGGATTTATTCTGGGCATTTTCTTCCAAGATGGTCGTAGTCTTTCTCCTCCCTGCTAATTCTTGCTGGTGCTGTTTGTAAGTGACTTCTCAGCTCCTTGAGTCCCTTGATCATAGGTTGGAAAAGATCTCCAAGATCATCAAGTCCAACTGCCCTGTGCACCACTAAACCATGTCCCACATTTACATGTCTTTTAAATACCTCCAGGGATGGCGACCCCCACTTCCCTGGGCAGCCTGTTCCAGTGCTCGACAACACTTTTGGTGAAGAAATTTTTCCTGCTATCCAATCTCAACTGCCCCTGACACAACCTGAGGCCATCTCCTCTTGTCCTATTGCTTGTCACTTGGGAGAAGAGAGTGACCCCTGCCTGGCTACAACCTCCTTTCAGGTAGCTGTAGAGTGTTGCAGGTAGATAAATATTCTAGGTTATGATAAAAGTACTGAGGCTCCAAGGAAAGAGTTTGGGAACAGCTGTATTTTCTTCAGGCTCCCAAAGTCCTGTGGATGGGACTGTTGGAGCATGTGTTTGCACCTTCTGTTCAGTCTGAATGCTCCTGTTGTCTTTCTGTGAAAACCAAGAGGCCAGTTGAGCACCATGGGGTTGTGTTTCAATGTGGAGATAGGCAGTGATGTGCCCTGGGAGCTGAGAAATGCTTCATGATCCTTAGTGTATGCTAAATTACAGTGGAGGAGTGGAGGGGGAATGTCACTGCAGTCTGGGAGTGTGGCTGGGATTTGAAATGAGACTTGCTTAAAAGCACAGCTGCTCACTCCAGCATCTCCCCAGTGAATTTTGTCAATGGACAAATTTTCTGCTGGAATTCCTCATGTCTCTATAACTTTAATCTAAAATGTGAGAATCAGTTCAACTTTCTGCTTAAATGTTGTCTATAAAATGTGTCCACCTACTCACCCACTGTAAATGTGTAATAATATATGTATTAGCTAGCACATCCACATTTTACTGAGCTCAAGAATTTAGGTTATGATAAAAGAAACCTGGTGGTCTTCAGAGCAATAAATCATTTGTAAAAAATGCATCTCATGAACGAAAACAAGGGAGGAATAGCATCACTTTTATCTGCCCAAGCTTCAGAGCTTGACGCAGTCTTGGCTATGGTGGGCACTGCCAACTACTGACTAGGATGTATGGCTTTAGCTGCTGTGTGGCTTCCTGGCTGAGAAATGACAAGTAAACTGAGCAGTAGTCAAAATGCTGCTGCTTTTTGGAGTTGTACACCTTTCCTAATAATCAATTCAAATTTCTGTTTGGCCATCATTGCTAAAGATGACCAGGAAAAAAGGGCCTTGTGAGAATAAATGAAGCATCCTATTGCTTCAGACTGTGCTATGTCTGACTTGTGCAAAATGACTTGGTGTTAACTCTGTAGCTTTCCTTTTGCATAAGAAGGCTGGCTCTGTACTTTGGAATGCTGGATAGAAAATTAAAAATGCAGGCCAGTCTTCGGGAACATTTTACTTACTGTTTTAATAAACTTTTGTTTATGCCTAGAGGTGCCATTAAATTACCAGCCAGACATTAATATACAGTACACAAGGGATCTTGTATATAAGCAATGATTATTACTGCGTGACTCAGATGGAGCTTGCTGTGCACCCAGAGAGCTGCTGGACGGGAGGTGAAGAGGGAATACCTGTCTGGATGGAGAGTGGTGCTGCTTAGGCAGTACTGGATGTGCCAGTAGTAGGCTGGGTGTGTTTAGAGGAAATCCATTTTCCAACAGAAGAAGCATGACTCAAAGGGACAGTGGTCTGTCATGGCAGAAACACCTCTGCTTTCTTTCACAGGATGACAGAAGGCAAGCCCATGGTGTGGATGATCCTGGAGCTAATGGTACTAAGCATTTTTAAGCCAACTATTACTCTGGACCCACTTAAAAAAAGAGTCTTATTTCCCCACCAAGCATCTGCTTCAGCTGCTCATTCTGGCTGTGCAGGGATGCTGGAAATGGTTAATTTCCACGCATGGCTTTCTTCCTATGCCACTGTCTCCAGAGGGAGAACAGCACCTACAGAAGCAAAGACTGCAAGAACGAGCTGGAGTTAAATGTGAGCTATGAACACCACACTGGAAAGCCTCTGAGTAACAGGGTGGAGAGGTAAAATCAGGGTGATGTGCCTTGCTGCAGGTCTTGTGATTGCCTCCTTCCACAGACAGGTACAACTTCAAATGCAGGAGTGTTGCAGGAGGGTTGTAAGTTCATCTAGAAGGAAGAAATTCAAAATCCCTCCAGCTCCTGAAAAAATGTATGCCAATTAATTCTGAATTGGGATTTTCCTTTACATTTGATCTACTTAAGAATGCACCACAAGGAAAGCTTCCTGTGAGGAAAGCTTAGAAATGCTCTCAGGGAAAAGGCACCATCGTAACTCTCCCACTTCCTAAAGGGATCAGGGTAGAGCTCTGCTTAATGCACATCCTCTAAAGGAAATATAAGGCCCTACCTCATACAGCCTCTTTAGGTTCTGCTGAAAAAAACCCCCAACCAGATGATCCCTCCCCATCTCTGCTCTAACTTCCCTACTGCGCTTGCTGACTGACTTGTACCTACTAAAAAAATAAATTGGTTCCTTCCCTTGCTTACTGCAGCTCAAGGCTGTGGCATTAAAGCCGCTTACATGGAAGGGAACGGGGGAGATTGGATGAGACCTGTGAAATGAACAATACAAAATTGCCCAAGGATGACTGGTGCAGCATAAGCTGGATAGATGTCAGGCAGGGAACAGTGCTGCTTGGAAGTCTTTGTCAAGCCCCATTTATGTTGTAGGAATATATCAATTTCAGAAAAGAATAACTCTGTTTTCCCTGGGAACAGGAAAAAAGGCAGAGCATCCCAGGAGTAGACCTATTGAGCCATGTCCTGGTAAAGGTGTGGGGCAGAGGCTGAACGTGAGAGAAGGGAGGATGAGAAGGTTTAGCAGCTGCGTTGGCTGTGCCAAAAAAGCAAGTGGTGGATGTTCGAGCCCTGGATGTGACAGAGGTGCGAAAGTCTTTCCTCCTGGTTAGTGAGGCAGCAGTAAGGGAAATTAATTCACAGTGCAAGGAGAGCAGCAGGCTTGGATAGAAATGGCTTTCCCTTCAGGCTCTGTCCCTCATGGCACTGTTTACCTTGAGATAGTTTGGATCGTAGAACCCCTATCTCAGTGTCACTTTAATCCTCCGTTCCCCTGCCATCTCCATCTCTTTGTTTAAATAAGCAGTTTGGGCTGGACACTTCTGGAATCACAACTGCATCCAAAAATTTTGTCAGATAGTGCTGACTTCATGATTTGTATCTGATTAACTGCCAGAAAACCGAGGCGGTCATGTTTTCCTTCTATTTGATGGTTGGAGGGGCTGTGTTTGTTTCCGTGGTTTTGTTTTCCATTTATGTCATTATTTGCCAGCAAAACACAATTGTGTCCTTTGTTTTAGTTCAGCTTTATTCCCTTGTCCTCGTGTGATACCGTTTTAGGCACAAAGCGTCCCAGTTTTTTTCATACTTCATAACTTATTAATGCTGCAGATTGTGGGATGAAGAGTTGTCAGCAACCTCATTTTTTATGTATTGACAGATATAATATTTGATTTGTTATTAGATAGCTTTTAAATGATTTCTTCCTCTCTGGTTATATTTTTCCTAATTATTTAGCGTGTTTTCCCATAGCTTATCTCCCTTCTTGGCCCTGCTTCTTCTTTTTTTTTTCATCTGCTTTCTCATTTGACATTTTTCATAAATGTGAACCTGATCAACATCAGACATATCGTACCCCATCTATTAATGTGCTCTCATGCCTCTCTAGGAGAGGATGTCTAGGAATGAGTTCCTCTCAGGACTGGCATACGCAGCACCTGGAAGCACTTACGTTCTTGCGACATCACTTCCTAGTCCATTTTAAATCAAGGCCAGATAGGCTGGGATCAAATGCATGTATTTGCAAATACTGTGGAATTTACTTCAATGCAGGTAAACGATGGCACTGTCAAATTATGTGTCTGTGAGATTCCTGTGGAATGCACTTTGCTTTTCTCCAGACTGAAGGAGCGCTGGGTTCTGGCCTGTGGTGAAGACAGGACACAGCAACGACCTGCAAAGGTCCAAGAAGTGCAACAACAGGTGCCATTGTTATGATGAAGTCAAACTGACAAATCTCAGGAAGTGCAAAGCCTTCTCTGGCATTCTCCCTCAGGGAAGCTGGTGAATTGGCCCTGTTTCTTTGAATCTTTAAACTCTTTATTAATATTAAAATTAAATTTAACAGACACAAGAGAAAGAAGGCTCTATCTTCTGTCCAGCTAAGAGAATACAAAGTTTGGAGCATGGGCTGTCCTTCCTCTTGGACAATCCCTTCTTCTAGAAGATAAAGCTGAAGCTCCTAAAAGACAGCTTTCAACAATCTTGAGACAAACCTCCTAGCAACTTCTAGCACCTGATTTCCCAGATGGCTGCTCCTTCCAAACTCGACCTTTGTGACAGGTTCCTGATTTCAGTGCTGGAGGGGCTGGGGTGACTGCTCTCCTTTGTCTGCTTCCTGTGATTTGCATGCTCTTCCC
The DNA here is from genome assembly GCA_013398055.1 of Ifrita kowaldi. Lineage (NCBI taxonomy): Eukaryota > Metazoa > Chordata > Aves > Passeriformes > Cinclosomatidae > Ifrita > Ifrita kowaldi. The sequence goes on from VZRS01002150.1 coordinate 21,934, forward strand.
ATCATGAGTGGTTAATTACTCTAAAAGCATTGTAAAACTTTTGCATCTGCACATCTGTGCATCCACACCCAAGAATAAATCTCCTGCTTCTCTGCTATAAAAATACAGCACAGATTTTTGTAGTGAAACTTCTCATGTTTTAGGTACTTTGGTATGATTATTATAATATTAGAAGGTTATTTTTGTAAGCATAAAGAGAAAAAGATATAAAGGTATCCCCATGTTATCTCTGAAGTCTTTTATTTAATAGGTTAAATCCAGCTGTTCATTGGGAAATTGTCTAGGGAAGCTATTTCCTATCCTTGCTTTCATTTTTCAGGTTTAAATATGTACAGCTTTTCATGGCTTTAGAAAAATAATTTTTTTGTCTTATGTTTTGAATTGCAGTTGAAGAAGCCCATAATCTGTATCAAGAGCACAGCTTTATTATGCCAATAGCTTTTCTTTTCCTTTTTTATTTTTTTAAATGCAACCTTCTGAATACATTATAGCTTTGCTGTCTATTGGGAAACCATATTTCTGTGAAAAAGTGATAAACATGAAAATTTCTCTAAATCTGTATAGTCTCTTGGTAGTCTAGAAGGAGAAGTCAAGAGAATATCATGAGTGGAGCATCAGTAAACGAGGTTCTGTTTCTGTGTAAGAGCAAGCAGGTTCTAGGAACGGGATCAGCAAAACCCCCACTTGTTGTTTTTTAGATTTTCTTCTTAATGCCTGAGATTATCTCATGAAAATTTCAAACTGAGCTCTTTAGTAAAAGAAAAATTGCTTATTTGTTGAATAACTAAATATGTAAGAGGACCTTTTATCACAAGTTAAAAACCAAAAAGGTATTATGCATTTAAGGTCTCTGGGGGAAAAAAGATCATACCATTATAATAAACCCAAAGATTCACAAAACCTTTCATCATCTCATAGCTTCTATTTAGAAAAGCATACTTATGTGTGTTTAAGTCCCATTAAGTGCTGTTCTAAATTGAACTTGTACATAATTCCTGCTACTGCATTATGCTAAGGGTAGTAAGTCCTGCAGCTGGCAATACCTAAGTGTTTATAGGTATTCAATAATATTCGATAGCAACAACCAAAAGATCCCTTGCAGATGCCTAAAGCAGCATAAGCACCTAGGCCAAGACAGAAGAAAGACTTCTAAATTCCTCTTCCACAGGAAATCCAGCTAATGGGATCAGTACAGCAATCTCTTCAAGCGCCGGAGAAAATCTGAGATCATGCCACTAAGTGCTTGTGAGAAATATAAATGTGTTGTAAACCGCCTCCCATATATTTCCACTTTTTCTCCTCAACTTTCCTATTTATAATTAACACCTCTCTTTATCTTGTTCATTCTGAATATCTTTGTTCTTTTCAAGCTAAATTATTTAATACTATCTCTTCCTCTCGTTTAAGCTCCCTTTATCTGGTGATCCCCTCTCCTTTATATTAAAATCTCTCCTGTCTAAACGCATAATCAGATGACATCTGCTACTCAGGAGCATAAAAACCCTCGCACATTCCCTAAAATAACTGTGCACTTATTAGGCAGCGAGGTACATGGTGCAGATCAGAGGCTGGACACACAAAAGGAATAGGCTCCATATGGCACAAAGGGGAGCTGGTGTCTCGGCATCAATTCCAAACCACACGAGGCTGGTTGTTCAAAATGTGAAGCCCAGAAATGTCCAGTCCACTCCTGCATCTTTGCAGACATGAAATCCAGTCCCTGCTCACATGAACAGTCCTGTTGGTTTCAGCAGGCTACCTGCCGAAACCAACAAATGCTTGGTGCCATGTAGCTACACGTCACAAAGCTTTTGTATTATGCAGAAGGAAGCACGAGGGCCTTTGGAGGCAGGAAAGCATCTGGAAGCCCCGAGGTATGTTTGCAGTTGAACAAAAACAAAAATTTGGTCATGTGAAATCAGAGAGAAGCTAAATTCTTGTTCCTGCACTGTGTCTAAGCCACAGCTAAATCTATGCCAAAATGTTTTTGTACAATGTAACAGAGGATACACATACACTTGTGCCAGGCCATTCCAGATCTGTTTGAGTCCTGGTGTTTAATTAGAATACATGTATTATCTGTACAGGAACGTGAGGCAGAATGTGAAATGTTGCAGGAGACAGTTTTGGTTGACAGGACAGACACCGGATTGTCCCTCTCTAATAGTGACCAAATGCCTCAATACAGATGATAAATTCCCTGGTAGCAAAAGTGATGCTGTCTTGCAGACAGATTTAGAGTGTGTGAGTGTCCTGCCAATTATACAATTCACATGTATAATTTCTTCCTTTCTGCTCCACTCTGGTGGGACAGGGCAGGGCTTACAGAGTGCTCTCTTATTTAAAAGCAGGAACAGTTTCATCTATTTAATCTAAGAGACATACATGCTTATCACAGTAATAGCAGGGCAGCTTTAACAAAAAATAAAACAGCTAAAATGTCTTCGTACAAGTCTGTTGACACACAGCTTAGAATATCTGCATATGATTTTAAAGATTACAGAAGAAGAGAGCCTCGTGAACCTGTGTATTTTGTAACTCAGTTGGCAAAAGATGTTTATTACAAACTTCAGATCTTTCGGAAAAATTTTAAAGGCAAAGCATCCACTTGAAGCAACAGAGCCTCATTAAAGTTTATCTTTTTATTTTGAGTATAGATGGAAGTTCTGTTATGTCTGATGACCATTTGTTTTTGGGGGGTTTTCTTGTTTGTTTGTGTTTATATATATATATATTTCTGAAGTGTTTTAAATGTAATACCCAGTGAGATATCTCATCCTTCTTTAGAGAAAGGGAAACAGGCTTGGGATTGTGCACGTGTTGTGGGTTGACCCTGAGTTGATGGACAGTTTTTTAGACTAATGACGCTTCTCGCAATTTACCTATTTAAACCACGTGGAAGGGGCGGGACCCCTCTCTTTCGTTCCGGCCGGCCTGCGGGAAGGTCGGGGGCGGGGGGGCTCCGGGCCCGGCTGGGCCGGAGCCCCCGGCTCTTTCTTTTTTTCCTTTTCTTAANAATTGAGAAGCATCTTCCAGAGCCTAGGACTGAACCTGAGGTTTCTAACTTGCCCATTAGATCTGCTGTTAGCAAATATCTGAAACTTGTTGGCAAAATTAACTAGAATTGACTTGAACAGTGAGCAAGATTAAAAATTTATGATTAGTATCCACCTGCAAAGAGTGAGGGGCAGGATTAATACCATGTAAAAAATGTGATGCAAAAGCAGGGTGAGACTGCTGTCTTTATTGCATGATTGAATTTTATTGCCAGACTGAGCATCCTCCATACCTGCCCTTCTTTGCATCCCTCTGCAGCTTCTGCAGGAATTGACACTGCAGCAATTTCATTCAGTATGAAATTCAGCTGCTTCTAACTTCTGAGTGCATAACTTTTGGCCTAAACAGATTATTTGTCATGATGTTTTTTCCTGAATTGTGCTGAATCTGCTCCTGCCTTCCAGACCTACTGGTGTAGTGTGAGGCCTCTGCATCTTGTAACACATCAGCCTGGCTGGAACCCATAGGAACTGGGTGAGAAGTCTACTTCCCATCTCTGCTAGGAGCTCCAGGGCTGTGTACAAATTCACAACAAAACCACCTGGGAAACCACGGACATCTGCCTGGTATCCTGCTGTGCTCAGATCAGAGGGCCTGTGCTCTTGCTGGTGTGCTCTCAGAGCCACATACGAAAAGATGTGCATGCTCTGATCCATGAATGGTGCAGATGTCCTGGAAATAGGGCCACCTGTGAGTGAGTATCCACAGAGAGATTTAATGTAGTTTATATGACAAACATTAACTGTACATCTTCATCTGATTTATCTCTCCTGAGCAGCAATCAAATCCTCCAAGTAATCAAATCCTACGCTCGTTATAATCACAGCTTGCTCTAGATGAACACATTATGCATTTATTTTCTCCCAAAACAGCCAACCCGCAGTGGCAAATGCAGTGAGGTTTTGCAATCTGTCTCTCCCACCTGAGAAGGCAGCGAGGATCAACATGTACTCCAGTAAACTTTAGCAAAGCAGTGAAATGTATAATCATTTTAAACCGCACAGTTTGGATCTCTTTGCGGGTGGGACAAGGCACGTTCCCTCCCATATCCAAAAACTTCGGCTCTGATGTATCCATGTTTACGCAAGTGAACCTCCCGGGACACGCAGGGATATACCCCTCTTGGAGATCGCAGCTGAGCTTTCAGCTGTAAACATTTATTTCCTTGGTAGCCTGTGGCAGGGCTATTCCTTGAAGCCTGACAACATCCGCAGAGGCTGTGCAGGATGAACTTCCCTCAGTGTTTAGGAATCCCGCAGCAGAGCTGCCGTGTGTGCGAGAGCCCTGCGGGACGGGGCAGCCGCGGCAGCACCGGCGGGAGCCGCTGAGAGACAGAGCGTCTCCTACTTTATCATCTCCTTGCCAGTGCGACCTGGAGCGCGGTGGCCGCGCTGATGAATCCATCGGGAGAGCGCCATAGGAGGGGAACAGGGAATGGAAAACGTGGGTCGAGCAACAGGATGAGGTTTTACGATACAGTTTTAATGGAAGTGTTTTTAGCACTGAGGTAAACCAGGGAACGGCCCGCCGCTGGGAAGTGGCTGCCCGGGACACACCGCGGGCGATGCTGTCGGTATGTCGCGACAGTGGTTGGAGCGCTGCCTTTGGGTCTGCCCAGGACGGACAGGCAGGCGCTCTGTGGGAACTCCAGGGCGATCCCGATCCACGTGTCCCTGGCGGCCGGGCGGGCGTGTGCACGCCGGTAACAGGTGCGTGACACGGCGGCGGTCCCCGCCCGCCCGGCGCTCCTCGCTCCCGCAACCAGGGCTGCGGGGAGCCCGGCTGCCGGTGTTTGCTCTGCCAGCCCCGGCCCGCGCCCGCCCTCACGGAGAGATCCCGGATCCCGCCCCGGCGCTTCCCGGCTCGCGCCCGCCCTCCCGCGCGTCAAACGCCGGCCGTCACGCGGGCGTTGTAATGTACCAAAACAGCGCGCACCACCGCGCCC